>JAANDH010000948.1:42756-109660 GCA_011799765.1 Nymphaea thermarum
TTGAATAACATTTATAATAGGTGGTCTTTTGAATATTTAAAAGTTCTATTAACAGTATTTATTAATAGTTGTTTCAGTCTTGGACTGATTTTGTAATTTCTTTCTTTTACCCTAATTCTCATTTAACGTGAGATGGGTGCAGCTTAATGAGATAGTTCGTGCAGTTTTCTCTCTCTCTCTCTCTCTCTCTCTCTCTCTCGACTTCTTCTAGTCTCTCTTGCAACAAATACTTTACTTGAAACTCCTGCATGACACAAACAATGTTCTCATGTAATGTGTTTGATGCATATTATTCCTAGGGATCACTAGGTTACCAGAATGTAGCTATGTGAATAATCCATCATGATTCCTAGAAAATGATAAATGAATATCAATACTCAAAGAGTTGATCACTTGTCAACGGACAAGCATAAAGACACTGGGACTTCTTCATCAGAATTTTATCAAACAGAAGGATAATGAGTAGTAAGCAGAGAGGCAATCTCCCGTTTGAGGGGCATCGCGTATCTTATGGAAATCTTAACATGAGAAAGTCCAAATGTATGTGTGGATATATGCACAACAATGATCGGTTATAGGATGTTGTGGGCCACAACACCTTGGAGAGGCAAGCAATGTGTTTAATAATCAAGAAAGGCAAGCACTGAGTAGCTCTCCTAGAGAAAAAGAATGAGAAGTTTGAACTGAATTCTAATGGCCCACACAGTGAAGATGCATATTTGTTATCCAAGTCATGTCAGTAAAAACAAGGTACTGCTTTTGAACCGACTTCTTTCTTTAAAGAATAGGCAGTCGACTGAGCCTGTCTTTTCTAGTTAGAGGTTATCCTGCATGAAACCATAGGGTGGAGCTAAGATTGGCCCAAATCTTGGAAAGCAAACATGCGTGTGACCAGGATTCCTGCTTTCAGTTTACATAACCCAAAATTTTGTCCTAACTTTTTTCCATGAGCTCCTCTGGCGAAGGCCTGGATTATTGTTCAATCTTCTTTCTCAATTTCAGTGTATTCCAAAAAAAGAGGGAAGATATTTGGATGTTGATTGAAAAAAGAAATAGTTTGTATCTATTAATACTCATCCTTCACTGGTGTAAGGTAATAGGCTCTGTCAAATGAGAAAAATTTTGTTGGTGCATATGAGGCTAGGGCATTTTCTTCTTGTCTAAGTTGTATATTGATGTCAAGTAATCCTATGTTTTGATCAAATCAGAAAAGCAAATTGGTTGGTGCATATGAGGTTAGATCATGTTTACTTATCTAAATTGAACTTATTTCCTCATGAGTAGAAGCTGGAAATACTCAGACCATACATTGAGAATCATGTCAAAATCAGGGAAAGAAAAGGGTGGGGAGAAGAGAGGCTGGAGACAGGAGAGGGAGAACATAAGAATAGCTTCAAATAAAGAAGCATGGTCCATACACTAATAGTGTTAGAATGTATGCATTCTAAATGTGTATATATATATATATATATATATATATATATATATATATATATATATATATATATATATATATATATATATATATATATATTTGGATATTAGGATACTTATGTAATTTTTCCTTTTTTATGTATTTTTACTTTCCCCTTTTTACCCCCTTTCTTTCTCTTTATTCCCTAAAGGGGACTAGTCCCAACGGCTAGCCCTCTTCTCCCTTTTGTTCTCTCCTTTATAAATAGTGCATATTCCCCTCTTTTCAGCTTATGGCTTTTTAAGCCACTTCTTGTATTATTGTTGAAGATCAATACATGTTTCTTTATCCTCTTGTTAGAGGTCTCTTGTGCATTGTCTTGTTGAGTTGGTGGGAGATTCAAGAGTGATATTCTTGAAGTATTTGCCTTGTTTGGGCCTGATTCACATGGTATCAGAGCCTCGTTTTTTGCTCTTTGACTTGCTGGCGTTCAAGATGGAAGGTTCAGCTTTTATTCGTTCATTGGAGCTGTGAAGCACTCTAAGTGTTTGAGATATTGCTTGCTACAGTTTTTACACAAGAAGAAGGGTGTTTTTGCTGGCCTCTTTTTGGTGATTTCTTGACGGAATTTAGCTCCCTTGGTGGTGTACTCGTGGCTGTTGGAAGGGTGACTGGTTTATATTATTGCTGAGATTTTATCCTTGCCATTGACTCATTTTTCACGTGGCAGCTAGCTTCTTCATAACTTGTAAGTGGATCTATCTTGTTGATTGTGCTCATGGATGACAAAGTCTCCTCTCTCCCTTTTTCCAAACTCTCATCAACAAATTATATACAATGGGCTAGAACTATGGAACATTTTATTCGTAGTAAAAGCCTTTGGGGACTAGTTGATGGGACAAAACTTGAACGACAACTAGTCCTTACTAAAGTTGTTGATGGAAGGGCTATGGAATTGGACGGAACCGAAAAAGAGAAAGTAGTGGCTGAATACAACAAAAAATGAAAAGAATGGAGTGTTGGTCATCACAATAATATTACTTGGATCTTGACTTGTGTTGACAATGCTACCAGTGGGCAAATTTCTAAATTAAATTATGTCCTAAAAGTTTGGGAGTATCTAAAGAAAACTCATAGCATGAGAGATGTTTCTTATATGCACAATATTCAACTCAAAATTCACAATCTCCAACAAGGAGATAGATCCATTAAAGATTATGTGGCTGAAATGGATCATTTGTATGATGAATTAAGTATCTTTGAACCACATTGGACACAAGATCTTGTTCTTAGAGAAAAACAAATTCAATGTGACAAGTTTTATAAGTTTATCATAGGTCGTAAACCCGAATTTGATGGTGTTAAAACCGCTTTACTCCATCGTTCTAAAACACCATCTATGCATGAGGCTATTGTGGAGCTTCAAATGGAAGAAAATCGACTTTGTTTTGATAGAGAAAAAGGCAACAATGTTCTTGCCACATCGAGGCCGGAGGCCCATTTGAGACCTTATAGACCTCCTCACTTCAATCGTACAAATGAAGGAGCAAGAAGAAAAATTATTTGCTATCATTGTCAAGAAGAAGAAAAATTATTTGCTATCATTGTCAAGAAGAATGACATACCAAGCCTACATGTCCAAAACTTAGATTTTTTGACAAAAGAAGCAATGTTGCGGCTCCAATTCAAGAAGAAAGGAAAGAAGCAAGCCCACTTCAACTTGATCAACTCATAAGTGTTCTTCAGTTACTAAAGGGAGGAGGCACACCCTCAACTTTGGGCTCCACCGTGGCATCGACTTTTTCAAGTAAGTATTCTTGGATTATTGATTCGGGTGCATCTTTTCATATGACTCCTTGTGGATCCCTTCTCACCGAATGCACCAAAAATGATTCTTACTCTTTTGTGAAAATGGCGAATGATATTTCTCTTGAAATTGATTTTATTGGAAATCTTGACCAAACATTTAGATCCAAAACTTTTAAAGTACCTCAAGTAAGATATCTTCCTAAATTAAGCCTAAATTTATTATCAGTTTCTCAAATAGCCGACCTTAGTTTTGATATAATCTTCTCAGAATACAAATGTTTGATACAAGACCGTCTATCCAAGAAGACGATTGGGGAAGATTTTAGAACAAATGATCTCTACTACATAGATTTTTTGGACCTTTCAAGACCATCTTGCAATATCTCCAAAGAATATAATATTCAAACTTGACATCAAAGACTTGGACATTCCAATCTATAAAAAATGTCTCATCTTCCCTTCATTGAGAAATTTTGTCAAATAATTTTTATTGTAATGATTGTATTACGGCAAAAATGAAAGTCTTACTTTTTGATAATAGAAATTTTATTGCCCAAAAATCTTTTGATTTGGTGCATTCGGATGTGTGGGGACCTGCTCCTATTATGTCAAAAGGAGGATTATTGTACTATGTGATCTTTATTGATGATTATTCTTGGCATACGTGGGTTTACTTTCTCAAAGACAAATCGGAGATATTTAAAAACTTTAAGGATTTTTACAACATGATCTATACGCAATTTGGATAAAAAATTAAAGTCTTTAGAAGTGATTCGGGAGGAGAATTTATGTCAAATGAATTTCAACAATTTCTAAAAGAAAAAGGCATTGTTCATGAAAGATCTTGTCCTAACACTGCACAAGAAAACGGGGTAGCCAAACGTAAGCATAGGCACAATATTGAAACAACTAGAGCTCTTCTTTTATCTAAAAATGTTCCCAAAAACTTTTGGGCTAAGGCTGTTTTGACTTCAACCTATTTAATTAATAGAATGCCTACTAAACTTTTGAAACATATTTCTCCATTTGAAAAACTTCAACATATTAAACCTAATTACAATAGACTTAAAGTCTTTTGGTTGCAATGTTTTGTGTTAAGTGACAAAGACGATAACCTTTCTTCCAAATCTATTTGTTGTGTTTTTATTGGGTATTCAGAAACGCAAAAGAGTTATAGATGTTATGATATTGAAAGAGATAAAGTGTATGTTTCTAAAAATGTGATCTTTTTAGAAAATGAAGATGGTTTTAAAAATGAACCCAAGAAACTAGAAGATTATGCTTTTCTTTGAACTAATGATATTGATGATGATGAATCCGATAAAGTTGAAGAAGTGCAAGTTGAAGAAGTCAACAATGATAATCCTACTCATATCAATCCTCCAAAAGAGATTTTAGTTTATAGGAGAAGAGATCCCCCAAAATCAAGAAACTAACCAATATCTTCCTAAGAGATCCCAAAGGCATGTTAGGCCTCCTCAAAGATTTATCTCTTATGAGTCTTTTTCTCCAAAATTTCAAGCTTGTCTTATGGCACATCATTCTTTTTATAAGCCATCTTCTTACCTTGAAGCTAAGGAAGATCCCAATTGGATTGAAGCTATGAATCTTGAGCTTAAAGCTCTTGAAAGCAATGAGGCTTGGGATATTGTATCTCTACCAACAAGAAAAAAGACTATTGGTTGTAGATGAATCTATAAAATCAAAACTAGAAGTGATGGAACTTTAGAAAGATATAAGGCCAGACTTGTTGCCAAGGGATATGTTCAAGAATATGGGATTGATTATGAAGAAACTTTTGCTCCTGTTGCTCGCATGACTTCTGTTAGAACTCTTATTGTCATTGTTTTTGTTAAACATTGGACTATTTTTCAAATGGATATTAGAAATGCCTTCTTAAATGGTCACCTACAGGAAGAAGTTTTCATGATTGCTCCTCCTGGTTTTGATATACCTCAAAACAAAGTTTTACGTCTTAAGAAAGCTCTTTATGGTTTAAAACAAGCTCCCAAGGCCTGGTTTGACAAGTTTAGTAGTGTCATGTTTAATCGGGGTTTTCAATCTTGTTACTCTGATACTGTCATGTTTGTAAAAACCACTTCCGTAGACATAATTGTTTCATTATTGTATGTTGATGATATGGTTATTACTAGGAGTGATGATGAAGGGATCATAGAGGTAAAACAATTTCTTAAGAAATGCTTTCAAATGACTGATTTGGAAAGACTAACATATTTTCTTGGAATTAAAGTTGCTTATAGCAAACAGGGTTATTTGCTTTCTCAAATGAAGTTTGCTAGTGAATTAATTGACAGAACAGGCATCTCAGATGACAAAGTTGTGGATGCTCCAGAAGTGGGAGTAAATACATGATGTTGAAGATCAATACATGTTTCTTTATGCTCTTGTTAGAGGTCTCTTGTGCATTGTCTTGTTGAGTTGGTGGGAGATTCAAGAGTGATATTCTTGAAGTATTTGCCTTGTTTGGGCCTGATTTACAAATAGATATACAGAGAGCATGACAAACAGATTCAAGAGATTTCCTCCTGAACTGTTTAGAAAACAATGGCGGAGCCAATAATTTTCTGCAAGAAGAGGTGAACCTTTAACAGTGAAATTTGGAATGAAATGACATAATACAATGAAAAAGAAATATATAAGAGGATTATACATGTAGAAGCACAAAGAAGTAATTCTGAAGAAGGACATGCATAGGAACCATTTCCTATAGTACCTGCTAAATATGAGTGTAAGCATAGGAAAAAAAAGAAGGGGGAGTGGATGAGAAGGGAAAGCATAAAATGGTTTCAGGCATAATGAGCTATTGATCGTGCACACCAATAGATTTACTGAGGCATGACAAAAAGTATTCAGGAGATTCACCCATGAACTATATGAAAAATAATTTAATACAATAGAAAAAAAATGTATAACTGGGTTGTACATGTAGAAGCAGAAAATTGTGACATACCTCTGCAGAATATGTATTGAACATGGATAGGAAACGTTTCCTACAATACCAGCTAAATATAAGTGTGAGCACGGGAAGTGGAATTGTCAAACTGGAAGCTAGTGCAAGCTTCTTCAATGCAAATATTCCTATGGCGATGGCTTGCATCAATATCAAAGAAAACACCAGAGCGCTGTGCACTATAGGCCAAAATTTCCCACAAGTCTCAAACTTCGGCATGTAAACATTTAATAGCTGCAAATTACAAAATCAGGATTTTAGTATATAATGAACTAAACCATGTGGCTGCTGATTGCTTAAATGGAGTATAGAGAACTAGCAAAAGGAAAACCAGAAAAAAGAAGCCTGTGCAGAACAAGAAGATGGCCTTAAAAAAAATAAGCATGTAAATACTTCCAAATCTCTACACTGACTTGCATATTTGAGGCTCTTCATTAAATTTCATGAGATTCAAATGCATAATAGGTTGCTCTAATCATCTTAGGAAATCTAGTGTAGTAGATTGCCGGTGCATCCATTAGGAGATTAAGTAGTGATTCAATGACTTGATAAAGTAATCTAAAAGCTTTATCATATAATTCCTCGATTTTAAGTCACCATACATGCATAAGCAAGGCTAAATGAGAATGGGATTGTGTTGTATAACTTCCTTGCAAATGGCTACACAATTAACTAAATGAAGTTCTGAACACTCTTCGGAAGTTTTTAATAAAATGACTTCCACATAGAGAAATATACTCCAGATGCTTTAAGGACAGCTGAGGTTTCCATGAAAAACATAACAAGAAAGTGTACTTGGACTGTGATTCAGAAGTCAGGACTTTGCCTCAGTTGGCTCTCCTTCCCTCTTTCTATCTTATGATCCTCAAGTTAAACGGTGTCAAAGTCCCAATCTCCACCAAGATATTGCACATAAGCAAAGTTTAAAAGAGATTAAATGTTTGTCCTTATTGCAATCACAGATAAGGCAAAAGAACATGACCTGCCCTGAATAGTAAAGTAAAACACAATATAGCACAGAAAAGCATCTATATGCAAATTATAGCATGTTCAGTTTGTGACATTTTTTTTATAGATGTCACAAGACGTGATTTGCATGGTTTATTTTACAGACATTAGATCATGTAGTTGCAGCAAGTAAGCAGTTTTTTTCTAAAAAAAATTAATAAACAATTTGTGAAAAATGTGATCTTGAGAGACTTCTTTCCATCATAAAAACACAATTCATGGCGTCAAATTGCAAGCAACTAACCATATTGAGCACATATATGAGACTACATTGAGTGAGTCAAGACCACTTAGACCTAATATTTACCAACTAGATTGTAAAACTGTCCACTGTAGCAGCTGCATATTCTTACTAGTACGAAACAACTCTCACTAAAAAATAAGCACCAATATAGATTGCAAAAACAAGTTATAAACTAAACCTGTTAAATGTATTTCATTCAGTGGTTATGCTGAAAACAACATTAATAGAAATTACCTGATTACGGTAGGTAACATAGCCAAGAGAGAAGTAAAACAAAAGGAAAGGCAGTATCAATGGAGCCAAGAAGGAGTAGGTAATTCCAAGAAGAGCAAAGAAAAGGATCTTAGGAACACTTCCATGATAAGATAATGATGGTACAGAAAAATCGTGGCCAGCAGTTTTGGAACAGTGCCGTTTAATAATATCACTAAGAAGCGGAATAATACGGATGAGCTCTAGCAGAAGACTTGTCCATCCAGATGTTGCAACATAGGAAATAAAGAAGGAAGCCTGAACACAAATGAGCAACATAATTAAACATTTATCTGAAAGCCATACCTTATATATACCCAAAATCTAGAAATGACGGTCATTTGGTGTAGGTACATGATCAGTAGTTGGGGAAAAAAAGCACCAATCACGTTATAGAAGCAATACAACTTGAATTGATATAACTTTGGTTTGAATTTTCTGTTTGAAGTTTGAACATATGCAAAATGAAGCACATTATATGCACATAATTTATCAAATATCTACCAGGATATATTTCTTAGAATCCTCCATATTGATTTCATTTGGTTAACGCACTTCCGTAAAAAAAAAAAGAAAAGAAATATAGATATAGCTCTCTATCACATTAACCCAAAGCTAATAGTAATAATACTCATAAGATCTGCAAATGACACAATGTACACTAAGGCATAACAATAGAAATGAAAAAAATGCTCAATGTATATATTACCAACAACAGCTAGCTTAGGTACAAGAAGGGACAGCATTCCCGTTTAAAGAGTGAAAGAACTAGTTGTTAAAGGCTTTCAAATGGCTAGAAATCGATCTATTGGAAAATAGAGATGAAAAAAACCCAAATGAGAATAGTACAAAAAATACACACTATCTCTCTCTCTCTCTCTCTCTATATATATATATATATATTATATATATATATATATATATATATATATATATATATATATATATGTATGTATGTATATGTAGGATAATGAAACAGGAAGAAAAACTACACACTTTAGCCCAAAAACTGTAAGAAAAATAAAAAAATAAAAAAATCGAAATGAGAAAAGTAAAAAAAAAAATTAAATAGAGATGTACAATGAAACCCCAAAATACACTCTCTCTATATATATATATATATAATGTTAAGTGAAAGATGTAGTTCAAGGGAGGTTTGAAGCTTTCGGATACATATCCTGGAACGGCTGTTTGAATAATACTGTACAAGGAATGAATTGCAAGACCTAAGAGTTATAAGGTAATAGCATTTAGAAGTAAATTCCCATTTAGGGCCATACATTTTAATTATAATCCCAATAGGGGTCCCATGTTTCTGAATTTTCAAATACAGGCTATACAGCCTCAATTTTGCTGTCAAACGCCTACCATAGCCATGCCTTGTTACTGTAGTTAAAGAATCAGATGGAATTGAATGAAATGTCAGAAATACTATTTATTTTTTATAAAGGTGGTGAAAAATCAACTTAAGAGGGAAATTGAAGAAAGCATAAAAGTTTTATATATTCTAGTATTGGATGCTTTATTTGGCTGTTTTCAGCAAAAGTGAGATCTGTATCAAGAAGATCAGAAACATGAGGCCCTTTTTGGATTTTAGGGCAAAAAATTAGGCCTTTAAAAGGAAAATTTTCCTGTTTATAAATCTGCTTGTCCTCACCTGTGCTGGTACTGCAACTGCCAACCTCATCGGGATATGGCTTGGATCAGTAAAGACATTAAGTTGGCTAGCAACAGATCCAGATAGCACATTTACAAAGAAAATATTCCATACGGTGAACCATAGTATTTTTCTGCAAGCACTTCTCTCAATTTGGCTGTAAGATATATATCCTCGGAGGGAGGAGAATAGCTTTATGATGGGTGGTACAATGGATAGAAACATCTGAAGTATAAGACTTGGAAGATATCCTGTAATCACCTGACTTACAACAGTTCTGCAGAAAGGTCACATCTAGCACTTAATATATTGATTATTTATTTTAACTTTCAAGAGTATGCGACGACAAGCACATACAGCAACTACTAAGTCAAGAAGGATAGTCCAACTAAAGAGGAAACATGTCAGCAAATAATTGTAAAACCTTGAGATGTAAGAGAACAACTTCATATAATTCAGAGATCTCACTATGTGTCTTAAGGAATTAAATCACTTGCATTTTACACAAGTTCTAGAAACAAACCAGGTGAACAACAGCTTCTTGATAAATGTTTTTAATCGTGTGGCGGCTGCTCTGGAAATGAAATTTAAGGTTAAATTTCATATATTTTTCAATGGGATGTTCACAGGATACACTTTTAGCTCCTGCTAACCAAAGTCACACATTAGAGCAAAAGATTTGATGAAGTACTTGTTTACTAGAAATTAATTGAAAGCAGTATCAGAAAGAAATTGTATTTTACAGATTACAAATATTTTAGTACATTGAAATTTCTCCTCTCTTTCATAGGCCTTGAGTTGAGAATTGACCTTTTCAACCTTTTTTTTTATTTATAACCTGAGTGCTTTTATACACAAGAGAGAAACTACAACTAGAAGACAGTAAAAACATTTCACCAGCTTAAAGCGAAGTACCAGCTAAATGTCAATCTCTAAAAGCCTAACATGCATCTCAATACACACACACACACACACACACACATATATATATATATATATATATATATATATATATATATATATATATATATATTAGTTTTAGCTTGCTTCCAATAAAAAGTAAAATCTTGGAGAAAAGAACAATAACAAGAGTGAGAAATTTATCAAGGTAACTTAAATGCATATAACAATGTAATTGAGATTACTTAATGCTAGGAAGGAGAATAAAATAGGAAAGTTATTCTGTGCAGTATGCTGACACCAACTTTACCAATCAATTTCCTTAGTCTTTAAAGACCCAGTGAATACAAAACTTGTCGATAAGCTAACCTTGAGTTGGAACAGACACATTTCAATACCAAACCATTGTCATTGCACAGCTTAACTGATGCACAGCTATTCATTTAATATTAAATATAGTTTGGAATCTTTGGATCCATATTGGATCTGTTTGGATCCGTACATTTGGTTTATTTCTATGGGGTTTTTTTTTATTTGTTTTGTATTTTAAGTTGAACTAGGACTATTATTTAGATGGATCCAAGATCCAAACTATCTAGAAAACTGATAAGGGACGCGTGATTCATTGGGAGTTAGTGAAGATTAATGAAACCATAATCTCTTCTTTCTGTGTTATTTTCTTCCCGTTATCTCTGTGTTTTACTTATGTTCCTTTCAATTGGCTTTCTTTTTTGTCATCTAATTCATTGTTTGCCGCAGGGATTAGAGCTAACCCTCTAATCACTGTGTCACTAACTTGCCAAACCAATCACAGAAATAAACTGCTGGTTCTCTTTCTTTTTCAAGCCCAGGTGCAGAATTTTGGAAGTGCCCTTAGGGCCTATCCTTCCTTTATTACAGAAACTTTCCTCCCAGGCAACTAACTTGTCAAGGTGAGTTCTCAACTGACATCTGATTTTTGAGCTAAGCCAGAGAACAACTATCCATTTACCTTTCAAGGTTTTGATAGCACTGCAACTTGTTCTACCTTTGCCTGGTTTGGGAGAAATCCTTTTTTTCCTATTTTCTCTTATTTTTCTTTTTAATTCATGTTGCATCTTACTAAATGTATGGTATATCAACCATGACATACATGTACCATTCCTTCTTTTTCTTTTCCAAAGTAGCTGCCTATGTGTAATTGCATTGTCACAAGTATCATTTTCAGGTTCTTGGCAGCAAGGTTTTTCTTGGGTATTGTTGAGAAAATGTACTGGTTTGAGGTCTTCTATATTTTGAAACTTTATCATTAGGTAGTTTTTTTGAATTTTAATTTCTTATTGGACTCTTTATGTAAGGGGTTAGACATAACCCTAATCAGTATTTATTCTCAAGGAAGAGGAGCAGCCGTACACAACATGACTGCTTCTTACTCTCTTTCTTCCTCACGTCCTCTTCTTCTTCTTCCCTATCTCTCCAAGCAACATGGTATCAAAGCGGTGAAGTCTTGGGAGTCTTCTTCTTCTTTCCTCTTTGCTGCTGAGCCCTTCTCTTATCTCTTTTCTGAACGTATGCTACATGTGAGAGGTACTCCCGTTCTCTTTTTGGTTTGTGGGCACACAATATGTCCTCGGGTTTTTACTAAAACCCTAGGTCAATTGCTGTTGAAGTCGATGGTGGAATGTCATTGATCTCTCTGTTGAATAGTCTCCAAGTCACCACGTTGAAGGATTTTTTTGGTTGTTGAATGATAATGGAGTTGATGTCTTGTAGGCTCTATGAATAACGTGGAAGCCAGTAGGTGTTGAAATCGTTGAATGACTTCTACTTTTGTGTACCAAGTCTGTCATCAAATGTTTTCTGCTGTGCCAATTTGATAAAAAAATTCATGGCAGTACTCATTCCAGCTACAGAAAATAGTTGTCTGCCCTGCTGTCCCTTATTTGGCGCAGTTATATTCCTGTTCAGACTGTAAGACACCACGTGCTACAGTTGGGTACCTATTGTGGAGCTGCAGAAGTGAGTGCAGTCTGCCTATGATTTCCAGATTCATCAACCCTTGAGTTTTTATCACGTGCTGCACTTGGATACCTGTTTTGGAGCTGCAGAACTGTGTGCAGTCTGCCATAGATTTCCAGATTCATCTATCTTTGAATTTGTTATCATGGAGGCCAGTAAATTCCTACAACATGACATATTTCAATCTAGAAATGAGCAAACTGAGGCTGGCGTAGAGTACAAAGCCTTCTCAAATCCTTTCTCTTTTGGATCTTCTAACAAACTTGATGGAGCTAACTACGATGTATGGGCTAGAACCTTCATGTTGTCAGTTGTCAGACACGAAAAGAAGTATATATTGGTAGAAGATGAGCCAGTTGAAAAGATCGGCAAATATGCATGGTGGGAGGAAGAAAACGACATAATTAGTGTTTGGCTTATGAATATAACTCAGCCTCAAATGCTTACAGGATCAGATTTTCCTCATCTTGATGAGGCCTTCAGGCTTCAACAGGCTCAATAGATTGGTTGTTACTCTTCTTCCATCCACAAACAACGCATAGCCATCTGCTCTTGCCTCATTTGGAGGAGGACGAAGTGGACTATACTCTTCCCGTGGTAGAGGAAGTGGCCGTGGTTCAGGAGGACGTGGAAGACTTCAATGCACATATTGTGGTCGTCTTGGTCACTTAGAGGATAGGTGCTGGAACAAAGTGGGTAAACCTAACACATATGCATCCATGACTGTGACATTATCATCCATTTCAGCTCCTGACTCACAGTCTATTGGTATGGTTCCTAAGGTGAATCCCACAGCCGCTTCGGTAGATGCTACTTCTCTCAAGTTAAGTCTGGTTGAACTTGACTTAATCATGGAGCATCGATCAAATATTGCACCTTCCACCTCATCGGCTTCTACTGCTATCACAAATTCAGCATTTTCTGTAGGTAAAACTCCCTCTAATGGCTGTTGGATAATTGATTATGGACGTTGTTGACAGATCTTGATGTATGGGTCCGGGTCTGGACCCGATCCATTGTGTCCTAGTTTGGGCATACTTATACCATTGTAAACCCTAATCTTAAGTGTGAATGAAGTTTCAAAGAGAGAGAGAGAGTCTGGCGGCTAGTGGGTACCAGACCTCCTCACCCGTGGTTTTTTCCCTCTAGTTGAGGATTTTCCACATTACATCTGTGTGTTCGATCTTTTGTTCTTGTGCATCTATTATTTCTACATGGTATCAGAGCCAATGAGCTTGAAAATTTTTTTTTAGGGTTGTGAAGTTCCAACCCTAAACCACTTGTTGCTGTTGCTGCTGCCGCCGCCGCTACCCGGCTGCATCGCTTGAGACCCTTTGCGTCACCCGTGTCTGCCGCTGCTCTCTGCTCCTCTGGCGCCGCCTGATCTCTTGCCTTACGCTGTTGCTTCTACCCAACGGCGTCGCCTCCCACGTTTTGCCCGACATTGCCACTTCCGTTGTTGTTGTTTTGCTGTCGTTGGACTACCTTGGCGACGCTCGCAGAAGCTCCCTGCCGCTGATCGTTGTCCTGCTACCGCTGCCTTCATCTATCTGTCTGTCGCCGGTGCCCTTGCTGCCACCAGCGCTCTTGCTATCACCTACTTGTTCGCCAGGCAATATCGCCCTCTCCACTTTGCTGTCGCCCACTGCTCTCACTGCTACTGCTCACTGGCCCCTTCTCTTTGACATCGTTTTCTGCTGTGTGTTCTGGGGACGCACCCGATCGCTGCTAACATCGCCCACATCTGCTGTAGAGTTCCAGAACCTCTTCTCACGCCAGTTGCTGCGTGCTCCCAATTGCCGCTGTTGCCCTTTGTCACTGCAGAAATTTGGGTGTTCTATCGACGTGATGGCGGATTCCCGTATGGGAGAGTGGATCATCGACAGTGGCGCTACTCACCACATGACCAATGACTTTCATGGGTATAAGCTTTCGTCAGGAAAAGAATGTGTTTCTCTTGCTGATGGTTCATCTATCTCTGTGGCTGGGGAAGGGAGTCTCTCACTTTTGCACAAGTTCTTAGTCCACAATGCTCTACATGTTCCCCATCTTCCCTTGAACCTCTTGTCGGTTAGCAAGATCACGAAAGAGTTGAATTGCGAACTTATCTTTATTGCTGATCGCTGTGTTATGCAGGACTTGGTAACAGGAAAGAGGATTGGGATTGGTCTGGCTTCCGACAGGCTATATCGTTTACCTATGCGTGCTACTCAGGCTCTCATGACGGCAGTCAGCCAAGCAACGAAGAATAGAGAGGACTCCCTTCAGTTGCTTCTACGTTGGCATGAGCGCCTTGGACACCTGCCTTTTAGACTTCTTAGACAGTTGTTTCCTGATTTATGTTCCAGGTTAGATATGACTATGGTGTCCTGTGATGTCTGTCACCTGGCAAAACATGTTAGGGCTCCATACCCTTTGTCTAGCCATCGGTCTAATGAGGTTTTTGCCATGATTCATTCTGATGTGTGGGGGCCTGCAGTGATTCCTTCTTGTCATGGTTTTCAATATTTTATCACTTTTATAGATGATTGTTCTCGTAACACTATTGTCTACCTGTTGAAAGACCGTAGTGAAGTTCCTACTGTCATAGAGACTTTCATTGCTGATGTGGAAACTCAATATGGAGCATCTGTTAAGACCTTTCGATCTGACAATGCTTGTGAGTATATGTGTCAGTCTGTTGATAGCTTCTTTCGAAAAAGGGAATTGTTCATGAGACTTCCTGCAGTTATACTCCTCCTCAAAATGGAGTTGTTGAACGAAAGAATCGTCAGTTATTGGATATGACTCGGGCTCTTCTTTTTCAACGTCATGTTCCAAAAAGGTATTGGGGGGATGCTGTGTTGACCAGTGTGTATCTTATAAACCGTTTGCCTAGTTGTGTGTTGAATGGGCAGACGTCTCACTCTATGTTACCAGGAAGTCGTGAACCTTTCTCTCTTCCACCCAGAGTTTTTGGTTGTGTTTGCTTTATTCAAAATCATAGTTCTCACATTAAAAAACTTGACCCAAGGTCTATTAAGAGCATATTTCTAGGTTATTCTTCCACTCAAAAAAGGATACAAGTGTCGGGACCCTTCCATTGGTCTTGCCTATGTTACCAAAGATGTCACTTTCTTTGAACATGCTTCCTATTTTGGTGAGAATCCTCTTCAGGGGGAGAATTCTGTAACAACCCGACCCACTCCCGGGTTCGGGTTGTTACAATTCTATGTCTAAGGAAGAGTATTCTCCGAGTCAGGAAATTCAGTTTACAGATTTTTTGGACTACAGGCGTGAATCCGTTGGTCCTTCTATTGAGGTGCTTGAACAGGAGAAAAATGGAGAGTGTTCTACTGGGGCAGAAGAGGAATGCAATCGTCTGTTTGGGCAAGTTTACTCTAGGCGAAGAGTCTGTACAGATGAGATGACAGGTGGCGAGAATTCTACTCCCAATCCAGTTAGTCCTTCCCTGGATGACCCAAGTCGTGCTCAGAAGCAACCTGTTGAAGAAGAGATTCAGACTGTTGCTGCAAGTGAAGAGCTTCCCATCGCCCTGCTAAAGGGTGTCAGGTCATGTACTCAACATCCTATTGGTAACTTTGTTTCATATTCTAGACTGAGCAAGGACTACAAATGTTTTGTATCTTCTCTTTCTTTGGCTATGATTCCCAGGAATGTTGCTGAGGCTCAGAGTGATCCCAAGTGGACTTATGCAATGCAAGAAGAGATGGAAGCCTTGAGAAGAAACATGACATGAGAAATTGTAAAGATTCCTGAAGCGGCTCACTTGGTTGGATCTAAGTGGGTCTACACCATCAAGTACAAACCAGATGAAAGTGTTGAAAGATACAAAGCTCATCTTGTGGCCAAAGGGTTTAGTCAGAAATATGAGATTGATTACTTGGAGACATTTGCTCTTGTTGCGAAGATGAAGACCATCAGAGTCATTATCTCCTTAGTTGTGATGAAGGAGTGGAAGATGTACCAACTTGATGTCAAGAACGCATTTCTCAATGGAGACCTTGAAGAGGAAGTATATATGTGTATACCTCCAGGATATGAGGAACCTGAAAAATGTTGCAAGCTAAGGAAAGCTTTATATGGGCTCAAGCAATCTCCTCGAGCATGGTTTGAATGACTTAGACGTGTCATGAAACAATGTGGATACCATCAATGGAATGGAGATCATACACTCTTTGTGAAGAGAAATGAGCAAAAGGTTACTATTTTGTTGGTATATGTTGATGATATGATTGTCACCGGTGATGATGAAGATGAAATAATTAAGCTAAAGAAACTGTTGGCGATCGAGTTTGATCTCAAGGACCTTGGTAAGTTGAAATATTTCCTTGGCATTGAAATTGCTAGGTCTGGGACTAGTCTTGTGCTAAATCAACGGAAGAACTCTGTTGTCGCCGTCGCCTGCCATTGAAGAATTCCGTTGTCGCCGGTTATCGTTGAGGGTAAAGGTGGACGGTGAAAACGTAAAAAAAAAAATGGAAGTTAAGACTTAAATCGGGTTATAAAAGTGGTTTGGATCGGGTCTGACCCAGACCCGATCCAAAACGTATCCAAGCGTGACGGGATCGGCGTGTCGAAGTGTCGACGCCGGTACGTGACCAAATTTGTCGTGTCCATGTCGCATAGGTTGCAATTCATTATGGATGGAATATGTACCAATTAGATGTCAAAAATGTCTTTCTGTATGGGGATTTATTTGAAGTAGTTTATATGCAACAGCCACCAGGCTTTGAGAAACAGGGGGAGTGTACCAGGGTATGTTTGTTGAAAAATGCTATATATGGTTTGAAGCAAAGGCCCAGAGCATGGTTTCAGAAGTTGTGTGATGTTGTGTCTAGGTTCGGGTTTTATAGATCTCCTTTAGATCATTCATTGTTCATAAAAAGAACCTCACGAGGTATGGTGGTTATGGTGATATACGTGGATGACATTATTTTAACTGGTAAAAGCGAACAAGAAATACAAGACACAAAGAAGTATCTCCAACAACACTTTGTTACCAAAGACCTTGGCTCTCTACGTTACTTCTGGGGGATAGAAGTAGCAAGAAGTAAAGAAGGTTTAGTTCTTTACCCAAGAAAATATGTTTTTGATTTGCTACGAGACAGGTATGATTGGAACTAAACCGACATCCATTCCTATGAATTTTCGTATTCACTTATCTGATGATAAATCTGAACATGTGGATAGTAAATCATATTGGTCACTGATTGGAAAGCTATTATATGTAACCATTACTCGGCTTGATATATCTTTTGTTGTGGGAAAACTGAGTCAGTTTATGGACAAGCCAAGAAAAGTCCATTGGGATGCAGCTATGCTATTACTGAAATTTCTAAAAAGCTCCACTGGAAAAGGTATATTATTTAGAAGAAATTCATTACTCCAGATAGAAGTTTATTTTGATGCTGATTATGCAGGTTCTATTGACGACAGAAAGTCCACTACGGGATTCTGTATATTTGTTGGAGGTAACCTAATTTCTTTAGAAGCAAAAAGCAAGTTGTGGCTCGATCCAGTGCAGAGTCAGAATACCGAGCCATGGCTCAAACTGCCACTGAGATCACCTAAGTGAGAGTCATGCTAGAAGGTCTTGGAATTCAAGTAGTACTGCCTATAAAAATGCACTGAGACAATAAAGCGACTACTTATATAGCCAACAATCATGTCTTCCATGAACGGACCAAACATATCGAGGTGGTTTGTCACTATATTAAAGACTTAGTTCAAGCAGGGATTATTTCTACTGAATATGTTGCTTCAGAAGTTCATGCTACAGATATATTTACCAAAGCTCTCCCTATATCAGATTTCATGAAGTGTTGTAACAAGCTGAGCAGGGGGAGTGTTGTGAAAATGTACTGGTTTGAGGTTTTCTATATTTTGAAACTTTATTATTAGGTAATTTTTTGAATTTTAATTTCTTATTGGACTCTTTATGTAAGGGGTTAGACATAACCCTAATCAGTATTTATTCTAAAGGAAGGGGAGCAGCCGTACACAACGTGGCTGCTTCTTACTCCCTTTCTTCCTCACGTCCTCTTCTTCTTCTTCCCTATCTCTCCAAGTGACAGGTATTAATCAGAAAGCTTGTTTTATTTGGGAAAGTCACAATAATTTAATTTTTTTTAAATAAAATATACAAGATCTTGAGAATATGAGCTTTCAACTAATTTTGGTAAAATTTATAAATAGTTATTAAATGGTAGAAAAAACCTGAGGGCACTTACATTGAGAAAATGCTAATATTAGGGTCCCATAATAGACCCTAAGGGCACTAGCAAAATTCTGCACCTGGGATTGAAAAAGGAAAGAGAACCAGCAGTTTATTCCTCTGATTGGTTTGGCAAGTTAATGATGCAGTGACTAGAGGGGTAGCTCTAATCCCTGTGGCAAACTATGAACTAAACGACAAACAAGAAAGCCAACTGAAAAGAACGTAAGGAAAACACAGGGATAAAGGATGTCAGATGGAATATGGCCAAAGCAAAATGTCTTGTATTTATTACATGCTCTATGTGTTCATGCATACTTGCACATGTACGTGACTATAATATGACATTATTGAGGGTTATTTTCTAGTATAAGATGAAAACCAAAAAGTGCATGCAAGGAAGTCATTTAAAGCAAATTCTTTTTCTTTCTTTACTTAATTTAGATTTTTTGTTATTAAGAGGTTCTTATGCCTCCATACCCTATCTTGTTGGCTTCATATAATCTTCTCATAGTTGTTGAGTTTCCTTGATAGATCCTTTTTCTATTTAATATAGAGCACATAAATTTGTTCTTGTGCATACAAGAAATCCTGAAGTTAAATGCCTTCCCTTATCCTTAGACAGGGGACAGAATTTGCTGACAGTTTCCTAAATATACAAATGGATCTGATTGTAGTGCAACTAATCAGGTGATTAAAAGCCAACTGCAAAGAGACAAGTTATAGGTGCAACAACAACCATTTTTTTCATCCTCTCGGTCCTTTTATCTAGCCACAAGTATTTTCTGGATGATTAAGGATCCTCGCAAAGGAAATAACAAAAATATGTGGAGGAAAGCTTCCTGCTAAATCTGCTGTGGTTGTATGTCCTTTACTTGAATGTCTTGGTATTCATGATACGGTAGATTCTATGTGTCCTTTATTAAATCAGAATTTGGGTGAAATTCTTACATAGAAATCCTAGTTGGTCAGCCAGGCCAGGCCATTCCCAGTTTCTTTAGCCAAAGGTCCAAGATTTGCATTCTGAGGCCGAGGATAAAGGACTGGTATGTTTACATAAAATTTGGAAAGATAATGGACTCATGTAGCTATTTGGACTCATATAGCTATTTCCAAAAGACCTATTTCCCAGTTCAAGCCACCAGCTAGTGATGCAATGACTTAGGAACTATGAACTTTCAAAGATTGGCATAGGTTATCCACTAGAAACAACGTAGGGGAAAATATGCAATGACAAATTTATGCTTTAATGGTTCACAAACTAAAAAAAAAAAACTCACATGCTTAATAAGCCTGTCAGAAAAGGAAAGAACAGTTCTAGCTCCTCAAGGTTTGCAAGTCCTTGTACAAACACAACAGGAACAATGAATAGAACAGTCAGTGCAATATATGCAACTAGATCCACCAACTTGAATATCCACTTTTGAAGAAACGTGGTTAAAAGGAATGGCCAGTAAACATCACGAGGCTCTGGAGCTTGCTCAGTGGTCCATTGTGTTGGATTGGGCCGCTGTTGTATTTGATTTGCAGCCGCCACATCATAACAGGATCTAAAAGAAACAAAGGCAGCAGGAATTTCCTGCAAAGGAAAAAAGGAATCATGTAAACTTATTATGGTATATCTGTCCATAAGAAAAAGGTAAAGTATTTCTGAGTATGTGAAAGCAAACTGCGTAGCAACTAAGATCTATACATAACTTCGAAAATAAACTAGCTCCCAAGCCCGACAACGGAAATGTACAAAAATCAATTACAATGACAAAAATCACATTAATTAGTCATAAGAAAGCACTATAATTCCCATGTATAAGCAATATACTAAGCAGAACGACCATATCAAGCAACAGGTGCCCCCAGTTCAAAAAGTAAATCACTTGAAGATGGTTGACCTAAAATGACCGAGTAAAAAGAGCATTTCCATAAACTTAGTAGGTGGTGAGAGTACCACATAAGGAGCAAACCTTGTAGATGAATAAAAGGTAGCTTGATACACAGATTTATAAGTAATAAAAGAAAACAGAAAATGATGAAAGAAGAGAAGAATCAAATTAGTAACTGCAGTCTCAGGAGCTAAACGATCAAAGATTCTAAAGAAATAGAAAGAATATTTTCCCGTAGCTGCAATAAATTTGGGATTATATACATATATATTACTTGTTTCAATGTGTACGTAAGAGATGAAACTAAACTCTGTAACCAACATTAATTGCTGAAACAAGATAGCTAGTTAATTCACCAACAAAAATTCATGATTGTTTACCTTTCCTCTTATTAAAATATCTGACTGTTCAAGCCTGGCATTTTCTTCTAATTTTTCCAATTTCTTTATATATTTGTTAACAAGATCTGTCCTACGCCATAGTCCAAAGCAGCCACCACCATGCTCTGAATTTCTCTCTGTAGTTGCTTTTGACTTCAGATGGACAATCTTCTTGTAAAGATTCTCTGCATCTTTCTGGAATGAAAAATGTACTTGTCATTCTTATTTCTGAAATATGCCTCATACAATGAACACACTAAGCAATAAGCATGAAATACAAAATTCAATATTATAAAGAATAATTACATGGGAACTGTTGGTTTTCCCTACAACTAAAAGCAGTTTAACTGTGTGCGCAAATAGATATACACATAGATACATATTTGTGTGTGCGCGCATGCATGTAAAGAAAAGATATGACACTGTTTTGACGGAGTTTTCACACCAAAAGTTGGATCAGAGTATGTGGATGTGTTTGTACTGCTTTAGTTACCACGTTAGAAGATTTAATCACCTTAAGCACAAAAAATTGAATAGAAAATCAACTGCTTACAGTTCATGAAGATCTGGATGTTTGGCTGGGTAAATCATGTCAGACTCAATTTTTAAGTGAAAATAGTGAATAAGGAATTTAAAGTTTAAACAGTATTCAAAAGTTAGTTTGTGCTTTTTCAGGCCATATTTATGCACATAAAGGCAGTACTTCCTTAAGGGCCAGATGTCCAAGGTAGTTTTGACTGTTTTCTTTTGGCGATTTTTTTCTTTATGTACATGTCCTGTACCTTATCTCTTTCTCACACCCTCTACCTAGGAGAGAGAATGAGAAGGGTGATTTGCTTATTTTTCCAAAATTAGATTAGATACAGGACTTAGTCACAGAACCATAAAAATTGAAAAATGAGTACATCAATGCACACCTATTGATTTCTTTATTTATTTGTCCCTGAGTACATCAATGGCTCAAACTACACATTCCAATATTCATCTTTATGTGGCAGAGGATGAAACGAATAGGCCCAGCACTTCATAGAGAAGACCAAAGAAAAGGAAGTTGATGCACTATAAAGAAAATCAGTACAAAGCAGATAGATAAATGTCATATTTTGAATCTCATATGCAAGCTTATGCATCATAAGGAATCGTAAACAACTTTCCTAGATCATGTGAGGAAGTGTTATATATTTCAGGTATGTTGATGCAAGTATATACAGCTTGCAATATGTGATTGACATACCAATTCCATAGACAAAGGTACCATTACATCCAAAAATCAAACTGAAGCATAAATTAGAAGAGAGGCTGGCAGAAAACAAAGTTTAACCTGAATGTTCCTGTTATCTTCAATGTGTTCCGTTTCCTTCATCATGCTATTATATGCCCTCAATACTTGTGTGGGTAAAGAACCAAAATCCAGGTTCTAGAAATCAATTTCCTATAAGGTCTATAATTCTTTCATATGTACTTTCCAGAGTGTAAAACTTGCCGCTCAAAAGTTATGATGAGAGGCAAGTACACTGCGACTGCAAGTTCATCAAGTAAATAAAACTATATACAATAGGTACTGTAAAGTTTCTGAAACTGAATTAAATCATTTACCTATGCTCAAACAGAAACTTTCAACCATAATCTCATAAAAATGGTGGTAAAGGAGAAAAGGATAACCTATAGCTCTTACAATAAGAGATTGAAGTCTGCTTGTTCTATGAACCATTGCATGTGATAGGTAGGTTGAAGGATAGTATTCTTTGTAAAACTTTTCAACGGTGTCATCCAAACTACTCCCTTGAGCAACAGGAATTCCACGAACAACTATAGTGAACTCATGAGGTTCAGATTTAGTTGAATAGAAATATTCGAGTCTCTTTGAAGTAATATGATTGTGTTCCTGCAGAAAAAATGTCCATCCACGGATAAGCTTCAGGTTTAGATGAATAAAGTATTTAAGTCTCTTCAAAGTAATATGACTGTGTTCCTGCAGAAAACATGCCCATCTGCTAAAAGAAATTTAAATCATGCATACCATGAGTTGTTGACAGATAGAACAAACGCTTCTTGCATAAGTATGCATTTTACTATGCAAAGAAATGAACTCATCATAAATTTTCTTTAGTGCAGTTTTTCATATAACAAGTTTAAACTAGCTGAGCTTGCCATGCAAAGAAGCTTACTCATCACAAATTTGTGTATAATAGCTTACTATATCACAAGTTCACTGAGTCCAGGAGAAACTAGCTTACATTATAAAGAAGATAGCAAGCGGCTCCTGAGATAATATAAACAGCAGCAAAATGTACCCATAACCTGCACAGACGGTCTTAGTTTGATGAAAAGAAAAAGGATCCACTGAAGTAAATGAATAAGAAGCTACAGGTCAACTATGTGATAAAAGATCATTGAAAAATATTAATGCTGCTTCAGCAAAAACTATATAAACTCTCATCAAAGTTCATCCATTATTGTGGATCATGCCACAACAATCTCCACATATTCATCTGAAACAAATATAGAGGATATTTTGCATGGAGACCATAGTGTGGATTGCAGGCAAAAATGATTACTGCAAATTTGTCCTGGAAACGAACAGTGGAAATGCTGCAGTTTGTGAAAAGCATGTTTTAAGCATGAAAGTTAAAGGATGAAAAGTTAATATATAACAATATGTTTTTCTCTTTCCAAGTTCTCACTTCCTGATACATGCTTTTCAAGCATATGAGTTTTTACAATTAACATGGGCACAAGGGCATCACTCCACAAGGTTATGTAGAACAAAGAATAAGAGCTACATGTTTTCAATACCCTCTTCTGGTAGTTTCTCAATGTAAAACCCCCAGGTTTCCTTCCCTTGCCTACCAAGAAAGTATCCTGTGGATTTTGCTTCGTGGAAAAGCACTTGAACTCTCGACCTATTCAACTTGAAGTCTCTAAGCCAAGCCAACTACAGAGGCCAAGCCCTATATGGGCAGCTTAGATGTTCTTCTCATTTTTGACGGATGAGGGAATCCTTCAAGGACCAGACCACTTGAGGTCCCTGCCCTACATTAGAAGAAATCCTATACAAGAAAGCACCAAGAAGCAAAAAGAATGGAAAGTGCATTACCATTTGGAGCCATTTTTCACGTTTGAAATGGTAAACAAGTCCAACGATTGACTGGGAATATCTGAATAGTCTATATCACTTAGTTGCTGACCAAAATAATTTATTGGAAGAAGAATGAATATCCCGATGACCGCAGCAACTGAAAATATTTTCAAGCTGTCATAGTATATGCATAAAAGGAATAAGATAAACAGATAGAAAAAGTGACGAAGAAATGATGACCAAATAATTTGATAGGAAAAAACACATCCAACGAGTAAAGTAAAAATAAGAGCAACATGTAGATCCTAAGTAATTAAAGAATACACGTAATTTATGATAGATAAGAGTACTAAAAATGCTAGCTAACGCATCAACAGACGCTTCCATGAGAATGAATAGTTTTCCACAAAAATCTTAAGACGTTGCAGAACATCTTCAGAAGGTCCTTTCTTCTACAAGGTTATGTGGTAAAGTGAATTGCAAGACCACATAATCTTGGCCAGCTTACAGTTTGGTAATTTCTCTCTGCAGACATCTTTGAAAAGTAGCATATTTGAGTCATTGGCCTACCAATCTGATTAACATACAGCATCTATTAATGAGGAGGTTGCATCTATTGATAAAGCAGACTCATGCAAAACACATATATGATAGCTAGAAGAAAGGGGTGTTGAGATGACCATTTTTCAGATATATAAATCCAGATAGAGAAATATAAATGCCCCGTCCCAAACACAAACTCCATCAGAGCATCAGGCGTTACATTTTGTAAGACAGCCAAAGGAATTCTGCGTGTTCTTCTAAAGAAGAGAAAAATCAGGGAACTGAACTTTTAGCAAAGCTTTATGAGCATAAGACCGACCAAGGAGCATCTTATATCTTCTCAGACACCCAAATTTAATAAATTTGATTCAGAAGTCATTGGTTGGATGAAGCTTTCTCTCCTTCAGCTAGAGTATGGTGCAGTAGCATTTAGTTTCCGTTGCTTTACCTGTTGGCCCCTCGGGATTTGTGGGTTTCCAAAATATAGTACTTAGCAATATAAGTTTTCCGTACCTGAAGATAAAAATGCGCATAAAAACCATAGAGTCAAACCCTGCGACAGCGAGCAGCTCCTCCTCGGATGGTTCCCATGCCTTTTTTATCCAACCAGCTGAAGGCAACAGCCCCTCCAACTGGAAATGACCTCCTTCCTTCACTTTCTTTTCTGCTACTAATCGAGGAACATAGACGTGAACATTCCATGGCTGCTTCCTTAGTATAGAGTACAATGCATAAAATAGGATACAAAGGCCAAGGTTGATGCCAACAGACGTTAATAGAGCTGAAACGATCATTGCTCGACAAGGAAGCTACAAAGTATTTCCCTAAACTGAACTGTTCGATCTATTTCTCAGGTGGACACTGATTAAATTCAACAAACATATAAGAACATTCGGTTGAAAAAAATGCTCAATAATGGAGCAAATATTTCCATGAAGCACGAGGAAGGAGCTTCTCCTTTCCACCGAATTGTTCGATATTTTATAAGACAAGATTAACGTGACCTCCAATCGTGACAAGAGACAAATGACCAAACTGTAGTTTCTAAAGCCGCGTCCCTACAAAAATCAAGAGCAATGACGAAACTTTTGAGTGAATTAGACGCTAGATGTCTCAACTACCAAAGAGAAGCAGCAGAACGGATGGCTTGTTGGGTGGCGGCTAGATATTGAGATAATGACCAAGATAGCCAAAATGACCAATATTACAAGCTCATTCGATGAAGGATAGGTGAAACAGGAACTGCCTCGCAGCGGCAAATATGGACAGGTCTGAGGCTGGGGTTGGTGATGGTGTTGGAGTTGAAGACTTGAAGGCTCGGAATCATCAAAGCGGCGGAACGCGCCGCTGCTGGCTTCTCTTAGGTACGGCATGTTTTGGCAGTAGTTGACCGCGCCAGTTTTCTTCTCGCTAGAGCGCGCGCGCGAGAGAGAGAGATTGAAACAGAGGCCTCGCAACCAACGGTCTTTTCGCACAAACCGTTGAGGCAGGGAGGCGGCACAGCAACCGACAGTCTCTTTTGGACAAACAGTTGACTGTTTGGCAATCCTGTCCCTCTTCCCGTTTCTCATTAGAAAATTTTCAGTAAGGTCCATTTTTGTTATATTTTAACAAACCGACACAACTTGACTTTGTTGACACATCCCTCAGCTTTGCTCCTATGTATCTCAGCTTCTCACAGCACAGTTACACCCTAACACAAGACAGTTTGATTAAATCCATTGATTAAAACGGTTTTGTTGCATTAACGTAAACAGCTTTAGAAAGAGAGTAGGTCGACGGAATGGCATAAAACCACATGACAAACCCATTTTTAACCATGGTTAAGTTAGCAAAGGGATATATTTATCTTTAAAATGCCAAGCATCGTGATGGACGGATTTTTGTCATAATTAAGCAGGTATGAATATGTCAACTTCATAGAAGACAAGGTTGAATTTGGATAGCACCCCGTTAAAAGTATCCCTTTTTCGGCCTTGCGAAAGGCGGATGCACCAGTCCTTTCGTCCCTGTTGCCCTTTTTACCTACCAAGGCTCATGACAGGCATTCCCCTATCTACTGCCTTTTTCCAGCTTATTCAAACAATTTCTTCTTCTTTTTTTTTTCCTTTTTCAAAATCATTTGATACAAAGAGAATCTGTACGAGCATCAAATTGTAAGAGCAAAGAATGAGCACTGAAAGGAAAAATAATCATGATCTCAGGTGGAAATTTCGAAGAAATTTTCCATAAATTTGGCAATAGATTGGATGTCTATCTATTAGTTATAGTTGAGTCGGAAATTTCTGCTTCTTTTCTTCCTTCCTACTGAACGGGAAGCAAATGATTGGATTCATCTGGGAATTTGTATGGGTACTTTTCTCTTATGTCTTCTGGATCATTATTTCCAAGAAATATATGTTCATATTTAGTGCTCATTTGGCAAATGGAATAGGGATATTTTTCCAGCATGTCTTCTGCATATATTTTCATGCAGAGATCATTTGGCAAATGAAATAGTCTGTAATTGTTTTATAAATATGCTCCAAAGGTGCGGGCAAATTATACTTTTCAAGATGTTGCATGAATTTGTCTCAATCTTTGAGCTATATTCAACCGTTACATATTATTTCATTTGGTAAATAGACCTTTAAAGTACTTAAATGATTCTCTCTCCATTGGTCACTCTCCTTTGATGCCCGTGGTTTGGCATGGCTTATAGGAATTGGCATGTAACAGTAGTTGTGACTAGAATAGTATGATTTTCATAGGACCACAAAGAAAGCATACACAGCCATAGAAAGGGAGGGCTCCACGAGGTGGTCATGTCGGACGAGACAAAATGGTCAAGAAAAATGAAAATACAAAATCACAGATCACTGTACAATCAAAATTATGGTAAGCTCTTCAGATATTCTTGAATGAACTTAAATGAAAAGAAAAAAAACATGTCATCAAGTCTGAAAGTAAACAAGCAAAGAGAAGCAAAAAAGCTACATAGTACATACCAAAACCTATAAAGGACGATCATTCTCCTGTCCAAACAGCGTACATCAATGTGCCAAATAAGGTTTTAAACTCGCCATACAGTGACACAAAACCACAATTGCTCGTAGAGTGTCATCATCTAGGTACATAGTACATACCAAAACCTATAAAGGACGATCCTTCTCCTGTCCAAACAATGTAAATCAATGTGCCACATAAGGTTTTAAACTCGCCATATAGTGACACAAAACCACATTTCACATAGTGTCATCATCTAGATACTGAACTTGCAAGAACAAGCAATAAGTTGAAGGGTCAACAGACAAATGTGGTAGGTAGCAATAAGAGATCGGGAATCGGCATCTGTCTATTAAAAAGCTTTTGAAGGGAAAAAAAAAAAAATCTGCGGCCGTGCGAATGCCACTGAGGTTCACCACAAGAGTATGAAAGCAACAAAGGAATCTTGCAAAAAAATGTGAAAATGCTTCCCATACACGGTACAGCGTGCATTGGTTCCCACAGAATGTGCTTGTTGAGAGTAAGCACTGATTCATATGAACCAAAAGACTTCATACCAAATGCAAATGCAATTCCCAAATCTGAAGTGCCCTACTCTGGGACAAAGCCAATGAATCCTCTCCTGTAAATATTTTCAGGCAACCTAGCAAAGAAGCATTTATACATAGAAAAACATGCTTTGAGCATTCTCTTTCTGTAGCAAGAAGGTATACATATCCGTTTCACATGAAAATACACACCTCATACAAAAACAGTACATTTACCACGTCGTCACCTCTCAATCCAATTCCAACCCTACCATGCGTCCCCAAGAGAACACCCTGGTTGTTCGAGAAAAACAGTCTTACATAACAGCCATGAACCGTCAGCCAGAAGATAGTCAAACATCCTCCATGCTTTTAGACTTCTGAAGCAAGAAGTGGAGTCCTGTTTCCATCATCCAAGGTTGAAGAGTACTGTAGTGGCAACAATGCTGGATCACGATAAGAACTAACAAGTTTGTCAAGGAACTCATCCAGCGATGGATCATTTTGCACTTTCCGGTCTTTCTTGATCAAGCTCTGTATTGACATTATTCAAAAGCAAACATAAAAAGCTGCTTCAAGGAAAAAGAAGAAAGAAACTAACATGACATAAAAGGCAAGACACCAGAGAACAAAGAATGATATAGAAAATGCTAATTTTAGATTCAGCTGAAGTTGATACAAGTTAACTTCATAATTTTGCTGCTTGATAAAATCAGCTGGGTCTTGTCAAGACGCCATTGTGTGGTATACAAGAAATTTCCCTTAGACAATTGGATGAAAACTAAAGTGGCCAACACAGCATGCATTGAGAATAGCAAGTGCTTGAACAATAGCAAAGTAGGAGATTCTTCATTATTTAAGATATGGACCAATTGATCCAAGGATGCTGGATTCAGTGAGAGAGAATGGCAAGGGGTTGAAGTTCAGTTCACATTTATTGTCAGAAATTTATGGTTAAAATGATAGATTGCTCTTGAGAGAAATATTTATTATTTGCGGTACCTTATTGAAATGCACTAAGAGCTTTTATTATTTTTTTTGCAATAAGGACTACTATGTAATTTTCACTAATCTCTATTTAAACAGAGATTAGGATTAATTAAGGGATTTTTCTGTTCTTCTTCCCATCGGTTTGCACCAGAGCCCTATCGATTCTAGGGCCATTTGACGCTAACTCAGGCCATGATTGTCCCATCTCTCATTGCATGCCACTATTGACAGGAGCCACCTTCTATCCCCTTTCATTTCAGCAGACTATTTTCATATGGTGTAGCCAGAATATGGGAATCTAAGATCTGGTCTCTGTTGCGAAAATAGTATAGCAGAGTCCTTTTCTCACGATCACCCAGATTGAAACATTGTTTTCCTGGACGTAATGTAGAATGTAGATTGGATGCAGATGAGAATTGAGAAGTAGGTGTTGGAAACTTGGACATGCAGATAGTTGAAGAGTATTGGATATGAATCTGACTGTAGTTTAAGCAGATTGGAAGCATAAAAATTTTGTCGCTGCTTCGCTGCTTTGCTGCTTACTATTTTTCAGGTTTGACGTATTGCTGATTGTCATGGAGTGTTTTCAGAACTTATATTTTCTGACATCATGCGAATGTTCTTAATTTTTTCTGAACTGCTAAATGCCCGAAAGTTAAATGTCGTGGAATGTTTTCAGAGCTAACATGTTTGACATTGTAATTGTTGAAGTTATAGTGATTGTGGTGTGCAAGAAGCAGATTGTACATAGATCTGCCTACTCTTTCTGATCAGGCCTGAGGAATCGTGGAGCATGAAGTGTATTTTTGCTTTTCTACAGTAGTACTAAATCAGCTTGTCTTGTGCATGCAGATTGAAATCTATTTCTTCTAGCAGTTTTTATTTGTAATCCTCATTGCCGATCCAAAAGAAAAAAGGTAGACAAGAAAGGGGTTCAGCAGGTGAGTACAAGGCATTTGTAAACCCCTTTTCAAATGGGTCTTATGTGAAACTTGACGAGACTAATTGTCAGAGATGGTCCTGCACTTCTGTGAGGTAGCCATAGAAAAACATTTTTTATTGAAGCCAGCACAGATTATGGCAAAATATGCTACATCGGAAGAAGATAAAGATATTGTTATGTGGAATGAACAACACGCAACCTCATATTGCAGATGGACTTTCACATCATCCTACTGCCAAACAAATGTGGGATAATCTCTCTGACACTAATAGTAATATGAGTTGTATTCTTCAACTAGAACAGGAAATCTATCAGTTACAGAAAGGTGATCAGACATTGGCACACAACACTACGCTTATGTAAAATCTGCATTGGAGAAACTTAATGCACATAGACCCCTATATTGTTCTAAACAACATGCATCAGGAGTAGATGATGGTTGCTAGATCTCTCACAGGATCAACTCCTAATTATTTCATTGCTAAATTCCAAATGTTAACTGGATGTTCCAGCCTTGGATAAAGCTTATAATTGGTCAACTTGCCTTGCCATTAGTCGTGCCCAGCCTCCACCAAAATCTCAAACATCTACACTTGTCAACTCCTATGGTTGTGGACATATGGTATTCCATAGAATATCAGGGGAAGAACACATAGTAGAGGTGTACAAGGTACTGGAAAGCTTTAGTTTACTTGTGGTGGCAAACCTTCGCGTCTAAAAGTCATACGTTGGGACAAACATAGTCTCCCTCTTCCACACTGTAACAACCCAACCCACTCCTGGGCACGTGCCCCTGGTTCAGTGGATCCTAACCCCCGCTTTAGCAGTTTTGGTTTCAGTCTGAAAAAAGCTAGAAACTAGGACAACTAATCACTTTAACAACTCCCTTTATAAACCCTTAAGATCCCTCACAATCTTCAATACAGAACAAAACTTTTGATGTGTTACAATCCACCCCCTTGAGCCACACACATCCACACATGTGGGACCCCAAGTCCAAGTATTGAACTTGAACCATGCTCTGATACCACTATAACAAACCAATACACTCCTGAGCATGGGCCCATGCTCCGACGGATCCCAACCTGCCCTCTAGTAGTTTCTGTTTCAGCCTAAAAAAGGCTAGAAGCCAGGACAACTAAACACTTTAACAACGGTCTCTCACAATCTTCAATACAAGACTATACTTTTGGGGTGTTACACACACAATCTACTTATAAAATTGTTACTCACATTGCCACTTTTACTGCCATAGTAAATTCGTTAGGGTCTACTAATGATTCCATCACCCTTAGTCATGTCGAATATGATGAGTTATTATCTCATCGTCCACCTTATCCTGTAGTACCTACACTTATGGCTGACGTTGTGTGTTTTGTAGGCGATGATACGAGTCGTAGATTTATTGAGTTGAGGCCTACCTAAAAATCACATCTTGTTGTTTTGGCTGATGGTATTCCTTTACAAGTTGCTGGTCAAGGAGATATTCCTGTCTCTCCTACTCTACAACTCACTGATATTTTGCATGTTCCCTTCTTTCCTCAAAATCTATTATCTATTAGTTCTATTATAAAGGATCTAAATTGCAGAGTGATATTTGACCCTATGTGTTACGTTTTTGAGGACTTACTGATGGTGAAGAAGATTGGTGGAAATCATGAAGAAAATGGTGCATACTATCTGAAGCAACTGGTGGGGGCGGCCCATTCTATTTGAGAGCTATCTTCTATTTCTTTGCAGTTGATCATCATTTGGGTCATATACCTTTATTAAAGCTTTGTAGACTCATTCCTCGAACCTCTTCATCTGTATCCATTCAGTGTGAGACTTGCCAATTTAAGAAAGGGCAAGCACCATCAACATTCTTTTCCTATAGTCTAGTAGTCAAGTCTTTGACCTCCTTCATGTCGAATTGTTGATATATGAGGGCCAAGTCGTGTTTCTGGTATGTCCAAGTGCTGATATTACTTTGTCAGTATTGATGATTTTTCAAGATTGCTATGGATCTTTCTAATGGAAGAGAGGTTTGAAGCTTTGTGTATTCTCAAATTTTGGTCATTGAAATAAAGAATCGGTTTCACTATTCTGTCAAAATTATTTGTACTGACAATGCTCTTGATTCAAAACCAATCAATTGTTGTGATCTTTCATAACCATGAAATTCAGTTCCAAACCTTGTGCACACACATCTCAACAAAATGGATTAGTTGAATGAAAACATAAATATTTAGTTCATGTTGCTCATGTCTTAATGTTATAGTCTAATACACCTATTCATACTGGGCAAATGCAATTTTCACATGTAATTTAAATAACTATATGTCATCTTCGTCTATGGGAGAACAACTCAGTTTTAAATCCTTTTTTCCTAATTCCCCTACTTTGTTAATAAGTTATGCCTTAATCATGATAAACTTTTATCTCAAGCCATAAAATGCATTTTTCTTGTATACCTTAAGAATCAAAGGGGGTATAATTATTACGACACTATATCCAGATGAGATTATGTCAATGCAAATGTATCATTTTTTCAAGTCTGTTATATACTATTGCACTTATGCTTTGAGGCCACATGCAAACCAAAGTAACAGTATGCCACTTTCTGTGCCATTGTTTCCTTTGGCGTATGTTCCTTATGTATGGCTCAATGAGCCTTGTTCATCTCAATCCCCCTTGGTTTTGTGATTCTCTACTAGTATATGCTCACAAACCACCAACTTAACCAACCTCTACCACCTCTTTCTCAAGAAATTAGTAATTCTTATAACACAATTATTCATGATGTGGCTCTAAAAGAACTAGTACATATTGAAGCTCCTAAGGTTGATGGCGATAGACCGATTACATTGAGGAAAGATAAAAGACAATGCACTTTGCACCTTGTTTCCAAGTTTGAAACATATGTTGGACTTGGTAATCATATGAAACGGGTCACGTCTACTCGATCGGCTACTTTTATTCCATTGAATCACCATCAAGCTATGTTGAACCCTCAATGGATACATGCTATGCGGAAGAGGCTTTAGAGTCACGTGGAACCTGGGAATTAGTCTCACCTCCTTCAGATGCAGACGTTGTTGGTTGTAAGTAGGTGTTTACCATTAAGTATCACTCTAATTGTTTTGTGGAAAGATATAGGGCCTATATGAAATGGACTTTTTGAAACTTTATCTCCTATCGCCAAAATTGATACCCTGGTTGTCTCCTGGTACTATATTATGGGCAGTCACTATGTCAGTTAAGGACGTAAAGAATGTATTTTCATATGGTAATTTATTGAGACTGTGTACATGTAACAACCTCCAAAATCCCAAATTTAAGGCTCAAGAGGGGTGTGAGAAAGCCTGAAAACTAACGAAAGCTTTGTGTGGTTTAAAATGAAGCCTTTGTGCCTGGTTTCAGAAGTTGTTTGAAGTTATGTCAACTTTTGGCTTTCATGGTAAATATCAAACCACTCTTTATTAATTAAGAAGGTCTGCTCTGGAGTTGTTGCTATTAGAGTTGTGTATGTGGATAACATACTATTAATAGGGAGTAGTACAGATATTTTTGACACCAAGGCACATCTTCAAAAGTATTTTGCCACCAATGACCATGGCCACTAAGATACTACTTAGATACTGACGTGGTCAACAATAAGAAAGTTATAGTTTTATCCCAAGCCAAGTATCTGTTGGATTGGCTGAAAGAGATGGGAATGTTGAGTGCTAAACCTGCCAATGTTCCGATGGATCCCAAGATACACTTATTTGATGCACAACATGGGCTAGTTGATAGCAAAAATTATCACTCTTTTGTTGATAAACGACTTTTATGTGACTGCCACTAGAGTTGATATATCTCTACTTGTTAGTAAAATCAGTCAGTTTATGAACAAAACAACCAAAGTGCATTGGGATGTAGCTATGACGATTCTTATATATTTAAAGTCTTCTAAAAAATTATTGTTATTTAAGAAGGGAACCTCTCTTGATGTGGTAGCATGTTCAGATGTCAATTATGCATGATCTATTAAAGACATGAGAACTTATTTGTAGGAGGAAATCTGGTGACATGGACGAGCAAGAAACAAACTGTTGTTCTCAAGTCTCATGCAAAGTCGGAATATAGTCATGGCTCAAACAACAACTGAAATGATGTGGATCAAATCCATGTCGAAGGATTTGAATGTTAAAGTTCCAATTCTATGGTGATGAAGTATGAAAATAAAGTTGTTACTCAATTGCTAATAATCAATTTTTTCATGAGGACAAAACACATTGAGGCGGATAGTCATTATATTAGCGATATAGTGCAATCAGAATATATATCTACAGCTCATGTCTCTCAAAAGATCAAATGGCTAATGTATTCACCAACCCGATTGCAAGCTATATCTTCTTGAGGTAACGTAACAAACTGAGCATGATAGATATCTATGCTCCAGCTTCCCCCACTATGAAGGAAATAATCCAACACATACGATCTAATAATTTTCACTAATCTCTTTTAAACAAATATTATAGTTAATAAAGGGAGTTTTTGTTTTTCCTCCCATGGGTTTACATAGATGCCAGCTCAAAATAAGCTATCTATTTGTTGTTATATAATATAATTTATGATTGAATATGATCAAATATAGGTGTAAAAACTAAAAATACTACACTCTAGTCCTATGTAACATGGGTACGCCTCCAAAGGGGGCGTACGCGTCCGGTACCGATACGACATCGGTACCGGTACGGGCCTGGGTACGGCCCCGGTACGCGTTGACCGTACCGGATACGGCCAACGTACTAGGGACCGTATCCGTCCAAAATTGGACACGGTCAACATTGACCGGGTCCAATTTTGTCCATTTTTTTAAAATTTTATTTCATTTTAACGTTAAAAATTATTTTGACATTAAAAAAAAAGGTAAAACAAATCCCTCAACTCTTTACCTCTCGTCGCTCTCCGGCAAAAAAAAAAAACTCTTGTCTCTCTCCGGCGAAGCAGCGGCGACGACAGGAGGTGACTGACGTTTTTTACATTTTCTGTTTTCATTTTAATCAACCCCTGCCTTCGCCTCCGGAAACGGGTTTTGTGTGCAGAAAGCCTGAAAGTGAAAACCCATCACCCCTCCCTCTGGCTCGCCCTTTCTCTACGGTTTCAAATCTCTCTCTCTGTGTTTCAAATCTGTGAATACGAACCAAGAAAAATAAAAAAAACAACATATGCTTTTGTCATGCCTGCTTCCACTCTCAATCAAAAGAGCTCAGTCACACGTTCAACTAAACTGATGGCTTTATGATCCAAGATGTTGAATCGTAGGCCTCAACGTCCCTAAATCTTTGATGACCGACCACCAATCCGAGAGGGTTTCAAATCCCTTTCAAGTATAATAGATGCCTCCTTTTCATTCTTCAATCTTCACTGTCTTAGAATATGAGGCCTTTTCATTCTTCACTGTCGTAGAATATTGTTGAATGTGGATTGCATTTGCCGGCAGGGTATTGTGGAATGTGGATTCTGGATTGCATTTGCCGGCAGGGCATGTGAATGAGTGATGCACTCATGCCGTTGTACTGCATGACTGCTGCATGTAGATATTAAAACAGTACATTACATATGTATTGTATTTGTATATGATTTTGCACTACATGATCTCTGTTTGTATTGGTTATCTTATCTGTTGTAGCTGCAGCTCATTTGCTACTTGCTAGGTTTTGTTCAAACGTCAGACATGTTTGTTTTCGACCATGATTTATGTGTTTTGGACCATGATTTATGTTTGTGTGTTATTCTGTTTGCATTTTTTTGATATATATGTGTGAAATGTGAATATGTTATTTTGTTTGAAATTTATATATATATATATATATATCCGTGTGTGTACGGCCGTACCCCCGTACCCAAGTTTTTAAGCAGGTTTGACAAAGTCAGCATGATTCTGCGTGTACGAACGTGTAGGATTGAGTTACTGGCACCATAATCAATCTATAGTAGATCATTACTTCATTGGAGAATCAATTGAAGCATGTTCTATCACCAACAAGATTTATCCTTTATCAAAGCAATTGTGCAAAACTGCAAACTGCAAAGGGAGAAGTCTTTACCCATTACCTACAACTTGCAATTGAGATCTTGCAAATCATGGTGGTAAGTTGTAACTCTTATCCCACGATGAAAATGTTTATCAATTCTAATCCTATTCACTTTATGTTACCCATTATGTAACCATATAGAGGTAAATTTTCAGTTCTCACCAAACAACACAGTTGTTAATCTCTTGATGATGAAATAAGCTACCACCATCTAACAACTGCAATGGAACTCTTGAATGAAGTCATACAATCAAGCTTGGAAATGAATGTGAAAAATAATCAAATCTGGATATTTTTGCAATCACGGAAGCAACAATTCAAGGTAATCAACTTGGGAGATGTATGGCAGAAACCAGGAGGCTGCATATTCTTGGTACTTATCATCCATTGATGTCAAGTAATTTTAAGTTTCTGTCAATGAGAAATCAATGTTGCAGGCGCATACGAGGCTACAACATCTTTTTGTAAATTGAGGTCAATCGCCATGTGTTTCCATGAACTCAATGCAAGCATACGAGGCTAGGGTGCCTTTCCTTTAAGTTGTTAATGTTATGTCCTGATGGGTAGGAGCCAGAAAACTCAGGCTATACATTATGAAGCATCTTAAAAGGAGAAGTATAATTTTTTTTTTCTCGTCAGTGAGTTGGAAGAATTTGACACCACCTAAAATTAAAATGTGTACATACATAGAGACAGCATCCTTGCATAATGCGCTTAAAACTATATAAGGCTATATAATGACATCAGCAATGCAGGTTGCACTGCCACCCTGGTGTCATTTGAAGATCCAAATGTCAAATCAATTTGGACCAGTAGGTGAAGTTTAATTTTCCAAAAATTGGAAGGCAAGGAAAAGAGCCAAAGTCTGTTAATCTTATAAAAACTGGATAACCTAAGGAGGAGATAGGACAAGGAGAAGAATGGCATACTAGTAAACAAGACGGCAGAAAACAAAGAACAGGAATTTCCACTTTAAGAGAGAAAGTTTTGTTGCTGACAATCTGGAAGATTTCTAGAAAATTAAAAGACTGACAAAGACAGTTACCAAAACGTGTATATGCATTTTTGTAAACCCAACTTAACATTAACAAACTGTAGCAGCCTCCACCGCATATAAATCTCTGAGGTTATGTGTGTGTGAGTTTTGAGAGGCTTCCATTGTGGATGTACATACTGTTGTGTACCGAACCACGTAAAATTCTGATTCTTAGTCTTCTGCTTTGATCCCTCTTTGATTATCACTTTCAGAAGGAAAGCACCCGCTAGGTTCTATTTACAGTAAGGTTATGGTAATACTGAAGTGAAAAGTACAAAACATGCAACAGCAACAAACCTCTCCACACACATATGAATAACAACAAGAGCATAGAACAAAGTCGAAGCATGAAAAACTACTGGTGCTCTGCACATGGATGACTGAATAAATTATTTTTTGACAATGTCCAAAAGGGTTCAAGAGATCCAATCACAAAACAAACAGGACGTCACAAAAAATATCGATACAAAAAGCTGAAAGTGACTTCTATATCTAGGACCATCAAATTTTGAAGTACCTCAGCCGAATATGTGTTGAACATGGGCAGGAACCGTTTCCTGCAGTACTCATTAAATATGAGTGTGAGTATAGGAAGTGGAATTGTCAAACTGGATGCAAGTGCAAGCTTCTTCAGTGCAAATATTCCCACAGCAATAGCTTGCATCAATACCAAAGAAAATATCAGACAATTGTGCACGACAGGCCAGAATTTCCCAGCAGTCTCAAACTTTGGCATGTACACATTTAGCAGCTGCATATTACAAATTCAGGGTTTAGTACTGTAATAAACAAAACCATGCGCTTGTTGATTTGTCAACTATAATACACCAACACAGAAAAAAGGAGACATTAAAGGTTAAGCAGAAGGAAGAAAGAGAATTTCCGTGCAATAAAAATCTTATACCCAAAAGTATCCACATCAACTTGTGTATCCAATTCTTCTTCCTAAAGGTGCATGAGAGTGACCTCGACAAAAGTGCCGCTAAGTTATGGTCAAGATTTTTTTTTTCACAAAAAAAAAAGGTTGCTCAAGCCATTAAGAAATTTAATGGCAGATTATAGTTCATTAATTATCCAAAAGCATGACCTGAAGACATCCAAGAAAGTCCATTTTGCTTATCTGCTTAATTGAAAGTTTCCAAATGCAAGAATCAGATAGTCCAGAACGTCAAACAGATTATATCATGAGCACCGTTGCAAAATGCATCCAACTAATGGAACGAAGTTCAAACATTCTACGGAAAAAAACTACGTTCATGACATGTCTAATGGAGTGTGCGCATGAACCTCTGTGTGTGTGTGTGTGTGTGTGTGTGTGTGTGTGTGTGTGTCTTGTGTGTCTTGAGAAAAAATGGGGAGAGAGAGGGACCAGTTGCTGAGCCAGAAACCTAAATTAGGCTTTGCTTTTCCTTTTGGATGGTGTTTCAACCCAGTCTTCAGAGAGAGAGAGAGAGAGGAAACTGACACAAGGCCTTAGCATCACCTATGAAACTAGACAGCGCAAAAGGGAAAATAAGGAAAAAGTAGGAGAGCCTAATAATTTTTTCTCTTTCAGTAATGGTTTTCAGGAGTAATGGACTCCATATAAATCATATGCAATATCCAAGGCCTGATCGGGTATAAAATCAGAACCAATTTCACGATCGGAATAATTGCTGAAATTATTCCAACTTTGATGTTGAAAAAAAGGGGCCCAATCTGTTTCAAAATCCATTTAAGCTGCAAGGGAGCTAATAACAATTAATAACATTATAGCTTTCACATTCATCTATAGCTGTGAAGCCTGGACAGTCCACAACCATCTCGGACTATGGTGACCTCCCTTCAGCAACTGGTGAGCTCTCCTATGCATCTGATGCTCCATGTGTGGCCATGATAGAGGAGGAAAGGCGGAAGAAGGGACAGAAGGAGGAGGAAGAGGAAGAGACATACCCAATGGTGGGATGTGGAAGAGAAAATGAAAACAATTAGGGTTTAGAATTTATTTTAAAGTTTTAAACTTCTTTCTTGTTATTATTTCCAAAAAAAAGTCTTGTTAACTTTAAAGTTTTATCATCCAACTTTTGAAAAATCTCTTTTGTTACAATAAAAGGCTTCTCATAAAAGTTTTCCTTGCTTTAAAGTTTTTAACTTCCTGTCACACACAAATACACACATACATGGCCACACCAAAACCGAAATTTTTCTAGAAAATGTTGCACCTACATCCATATTTGCACCTACACCAGCAACCACACCCATGTGACATATAAGTAAGGGCGTATGGATGTTCTGAAGAAGATATTGAGATATTTGAAGAGTACCATTGGAGATGGTTTACTGTATACTTAGGAGAATTCTATATAGTCCTTTCATGACCTCACTGTTTATACTGATATTGACTTGGATGAAGATCCAAATGATAGGAAACCAGTATCAGGACATTTTAATTTTTAGGAGGACCTAATTTTATCTCTTGTAGTAGTAGAAAATAGAAGGCAGTTGCCAGGTCTACTACAGAAGCAGGACATAAGAGTGATAGTTGCTGCTACTCTTTTCTTAGAATAACCAAACTGTTGTTTAGATTTCGCTTAATCTCATCCTGCATAGTGAAAAGAAGTAATTTAAGATTGAACAGTTCTTTGTCAAGTAGAAAATTCAATACAAGGAAATTGGACATTCATTCCATTCGATCAAATAATTAGATTATAGATTTATTCACTAAGAGCCTTATGAAGAATAGGTTTAAGTTTCTAATAGGCAAGTTGTCCATGGTTCAAAACCATGCACAACTTGAAAGGGAATGTTAAATTGACATGCATCATATTGTTCTTCTTATTTTGGTTATTGGTCTGGAGATGATTCCAATCAAATTAACATGTCCCATGTACTTATTGAGCAAATACTCAGTCTCCAAATGGGTATTATTGTTTATCAAATAGGGAAATCCCCTTCTATATTCAATGCCGCGCCCAATCATTAGGACATGTGCTATTTCCCCACTTCTCTTCTTTCCTGGATTCTTCTCTTATCTAATTTTTCTTGTTGTGAACAATTTCTAGAGCTTTCTCACAGTTAAAGCTTGAATAGATACAATTAAATAGAAAAACATAAGCTTTCGAGATATGAAGGCTTGAATGCAGTATGGTAATTACATTATTATTGGTAAATTTTAATCACCACCTAATCACGATCATAAATAGGATAAGGACCACAAGAATGCAATGATGGTAGAAAATAAATCTCGATATGCACATTACTTGCATCTTGCGTATATATCTCTTCTTGATTATATAACTTTACTTAGTTATCATAATATCCATAAAACAAAACCAATATTTGTGAAGCACACCCCGTGATACTTTCTCCACTTAACAAGCAGAATGTGAGAATGGCTTACGGTTTTTCCTTTTCATACAAGCACTTTTTGGAACAATACAAACTCCCTAATATGTCCAGCTAAAAGCCTAAAACCGTCCATTCAAATGCATTGGTATGACATTAACATTCCATGATCAAATTATACCAATAAGCAGCAAATAAATTTCATCGAGGATATATGCATAAATAAGAAATATATCATATACTTATGAGTATATTGATTGATTGACAACAATCCAGACGAATTTTTCAATTCTTTTGAATATCTAATACAATAACTGCAGGCTGCATGACATAAAGCAGATTCTGGGTCACAGAGCTGTCACACTAAACCTTTGAAATTTTAGTGGTCCACAATATTTGAAAATTTTCATTTCAAGAGATATTTTTCACATCAGAAACGATCCCAAACTGCATTCTAACAAACAAACCATGTCTGGAACATCCATAAGGTCGTATCACAATTTGGAACTCATAAATTTAATTATCTTAATTATCTTGCGCACACTGTCCACTGTAGCCACTGCATGCTTCTACTTGTACGGAATAATTTCAAATACAAATTAAATGATCTACGATGAATGAGTTATCGACTAAAGCAACTTAAAATGTATTCAGCTTGGAGATCATTCTAAAACCACAGCAAAAGGAGTTTACCTGATTGCGGTAGATGATATACCCAAGACAATAGTAGCACAAAAGGAAAGGCACAATTAGTGGAGCCAAGAAGAAATAGGTAATTCCAAGAAGACCAAAGAAAAGGATCTTAGGAATATCACGGTGGTAAGGTACGGATGGTGCAACAAAGACGTCATCAACAGTTCCGCAACAGCAACAGTGCCGTTTTGCAAAATCACAAAGGAGAGGAACAACACGGGTGAGCTCTAGCGAAAGACTTGTCCAACCAGATGTCACGACATAAGATATAAAAAAGGATGCCTGAACACAAAAAGAAATACAATCGAACAATTATGCAAGGAACACCTCATGGTTGTATATATATATATATCTACATATATGAGAGAGAGAGAGAGAGAGAGAGAGAGAGAGAGAGAGAGAGGAGAGTAGCATTCATTTGGAGTGAGTAATGGATAAGCAACAGTTGGTTTTTCAGGCAAAAAAAGAAAAGCAATTACTCACACTTCACCAGGCTTACCCGATTTAAATTTTTCATTTCAGTGCATGTCAAATAGAACAGATGAAATATTTAAAATTTCGCACAAATATCCAAAGCCATGGGTTTCCTAAATCCTTCTATATTGATTTGATTTGCACAACATATCTCACGTCACAGTTTCATGAGTTTTCTAAAACATTGTCACAAAAATCATTCTCAGGTTTTAACAACAAGGTTTTTCTCAGGTACTTTTCAGCAAAGATGATTTTGTTGGGAAAACGTCAGCAAATTGATAAAAAAAAATCTATAAATTAGGTAAAAATAAAATAAATGAAAAAATAATAAGAAATAAAAAAACTAAATAAAATGAAAAAATACAGTTTTAATGATGATAAAAAATAGTGATAAAATAATTCAATTCAAGTTTAAATTTTAATCCATAATGTTATTAGCATTCAAAAAGAAAAAAACGAAAAAATGGGAAGAAAATGCAAAAAAAAATGTGACAAATTAATTTTTCACGTTTTTCTTGAAATGCATCTTTTCCCCATTTCTTCGTTTTCTTTTTTTTTTTTTGTATGTTAATGTCACGATATTTTCAAAAACATTGCAATATCCGTAACAGTGGTTTAATGTTGATGGGTAAATGGTACAGATTTGAACAGATGTATGAACAGTATCTTAACTGCAAATCTTAGAGGTCTATCTGACAGTATTTACTATTTAGAAGACCATATTTTTTTCCTCACCTGTGCTGGGACAGCAACTGCCAACCTCATTGGAATGTTTTTGGGGTCGGAAAATACATTAAGCTGGCTGGCAACAGATCCAGATAGCACATTGGCAAAGAAAATATTCCAAATGGTGAACCACAGTACTTTGCTGCAGGCACTTCTTTCAATTTGGCTGTAGGATATATATCCTTGCATTGAGGAGAATAGTTTCATGATGGGGGGCACAATGGACAAAAACATCTGAAGAATAAGACTAGGTAGATATCCTGTTATGATTTCACTTACAACAGTCCTGCCCAAATGTTACAGCCAACAGTCAGCATATTGCTTATCCATTTTAGCTTCCTAAGGAATGTGCAATAAGAAACACATATGATCTTTCCAGTTACCAGTGACAATAATCCAACCAAAGAGAAAGCATGCTTTCACATAATTTAGAGGTCTCATACTGTGTCTATGGAACTACAATGAAGCAGCACAGCCTCTGGGTAAAACAAAAGCATATTAATCAGCGTTTTATCATAGGGCAGTGTCTTTCAAAAGAAAATATAATTACCAAATGTCATATGTTCTTTACAGGATATATATAAGGGACATGCACTTATCAACTTCTATGTAAAACAATTCATAAAAGGTACAAAATATGATGAGTTTTCGTTTAACAGAACTAACATATAAGCTATATCGCTAGGAAATTATCTCAATAGAAGTTAATACAGATCAAATGTCATTGTGTGTGTGTGTGTGTGTGTGTGTGTATATATATATATATATATATATATCAGTAGCTGAATTCTTCTTTAATGAAGACAATAGCCTAATGTTCACATGAAAAGAATGTGGATGAGAATATATATACCACACCAATGGCTTAACAAAAGAACGTTCATAATAGGAATTGATGACAGAAACTGTGCACTAAGGTACAAAACAATGAACTAATAATTTGCACACAATAGCTTCAAAGACGAGAATTACTTGGGTCCTTAAATAAAAGCAAGAAGGAGCCATTGGGATCCCCAATGGCTAGATTTAAATGTGCACTAAAGCACAAAACAATAAACTAATAACTCCCACAGAATAGCTTCAAAGAAGCTTACAAAGAAAAGGACCACATAGGTCCTTAAATAGAAGAAAGAAGGAGACATTGGGATCTTCAAAGGCTAGTAAATCTATCCGCTGGAGAGTCCAATACGTTCTTACATGAGTAATTTTCAGCTGCAAAAATACAGAAAATAAAAATACAAAATAAAGGAAAAGTTAAATGCAAAAAACAGGCAAAGGATAAATCCAAAAAGACAGAAAATAAAGATTTACAAAAATAACTCTTAACAATCTGTTCCTTGTTCTTATTAATTCTCACCAATTTTTCATTTTCAACTATCTTTTTCAATTGAGATTTGAGAGTCTAACCATAAGAGGAAGATTAAAGTAGGAGAAGAAGCAACAATTCACAAGCCCACAAAAAAAAAAGTCACTTTGATTTTTATGTCAAAGAACAAAGTAAGATGACAGGCCCCTGAAAGCAGTGTTGTACATATCATACGATATGGGGCCGTATCGTATGATACACACTATATCGTTTTAAATTTACGAGAACACCACCTGTATCACAAACAGGTGGTATATCGTATGTGTATCGCTGTATCGTGCGATACACAGTCTATATCATACGATACAGGGCGATACACCTTGTATCGTACGATACATGTCTATTTTAAAAAATATGGGGTTAAAACCACACTTTTTCAAACTAATTTTTAAAACTTACCTCCTTCATTTTTTAACATAACTAATAGTTGAAGAAGGGGAAGATTGTGGCAATTTTCAGAAGGAATAATCAGTTTCACCATGCAATCATCAATTTGAGGGCAGATTAATGCATGGATGATTGATTATTGTTTAGATAAAGAGGGGTTATATCTTCTACGAAAGATGAAAATGAGAATGAGATGATAAAGATTATGAATGAAGCTGTTTTCATTTGTTATTTTCATTAACATTGAACAATTTTGTCTTGTGATGTGATGTATAGTGTACATAAAACTTGGTTTTTGATGTGTTATGGATCTTATGACTTATGAGTTATTATGTAGATCATCTTATAAATTATGTCTCTTGATGTCTTAGTTCATGTTGTGTTGCTATATGATATTATAACCACTTATTAATGTTTGTGAAGTAACTTCATACCTATAATAAGCTTGCCATTATGTATAACATGTTTTTTCATTAAAAGACAATTTTTATTTTTCTTGATTTATCTGATTTTCTCTATGTTTTTCTATTTTTTTGAATTAAAAAATAAATTTACGATACACATACGATACATTACAATACTTTACGATACGGCGTATCTATTGGCCTGACCGATATGGCTTATGATACGCTTTTTACAACATTGCCTAAAAGTCTAATCTGCATCTTGGCAGTTGACATGCCTTGATGGTCATAAAAATGTAATGAAAACAGTAGTTTCTTGTCATTTTAAGAGAGAAAAGAAGCAACTTTGGAGAAGACGATGAAAGTTAGGGGGGAAGAACAAGGAGAGGGAGGAAGAGGGAGAGAGAGAGAGAGAGATTTCTACCAGGGCAATTTTCACATATACACAAAACTAATATTAGAGAATCTGAGTAAAATACTAAATTTACTTCATCACAGTAAGTTAACAAATTTTACCAATGAATAATTTTTTCCCCTTGAAAAGCGATCCTGTAAATTTTGTATATAATGTTTAAATTAAAACCAGTATGGATAAAATTTTCAAAGCCGCAGAGATCTTTTATATAGTAGCAATATAAACCTATGGCATCCATCTGAGTTTCCATGACCTACTTCAACTAGTGTTTCATCCTATATTGCAAAAAAGCATAATCTCTTGCACTTATATATGTTGTGCATGCATCATCATTCATAAACATGAGTATATGGCTTGTTATTAAGGGTAATCTCACCACATAATGAAAAGCATATGCAAGGGAGCCATCTGGAGCAAATATTTTTTTCTTTCTTTCATTCTTTGCTTAAGCTAAGATTTTTATGTTTGAAGGTTTTTATACCTGTATTCCCTGCCTTACTGGCAATCCATCATTTGCCATAACTATTGAGCTCCCTCATGGCTTTTTTTCCTATTGAACATGCCACACACAGACTAGTGCATGTTCATATAAAGAATTCTAATCTGAAACAGTTTTCCCTATGTTCAAACCAGGAAAGAAATTTCTTATTGTTTTCAGCATGTGTAAATGCATGCTTTGCAGAAATGCAGATCAAGTGGTCAAAAGCTAAGTGCAAAAAGTCATTGATTCTAAGATCACTTGCCTTCATCTACTCATTATTTTGGTCTAGTTATAAACTATTTCATGAAGCAAGAATACCAATGAAGGAGCTGTAAAACAAGTAAAGGAAAGCCTCATGTTATGACAACTGAGGCTATTGCTCACTGCCAAAGAATTTGTTCTTAATCTTTCCGGGATTCAATGTAATACACTGTATGTCCTTCATCAAGTGAGGCCTTAACAGTCAACAAGATTCTTTGGAAAAATAAAATCTGGTTGGTCAGCATAAAAAGCCACCCACTGCTCGTTTAGCTAAACATCCAGACCTTACTTTATACACTGAGGAACAAGCAATGAATATTTCAAAAGGTAACATAATCATACAGCTATTACCCACATAGCTGCTTCTGCATCCAAGGAAACAAATGCTCAATCCACAGTTCAGAAACTATGGGACTTTTAAAAGATCTCTCAGTATATTTTAAAATTAGGAATAAATATAAAAATTCAATAAATGTTAAAAGCTGAAAAAAAATGCTCACATGCTTAATACGCTTTTCAAGAAGGGTAGCCACAGTTCCAGTTGGTCAAGGTTGGCAAGTCCTTGTACAAACACAACAGGAACAAGGAAGATGATTGTCAGAGCAATAGATGCTACTATGACCACCAACTTGGAGAACCATTTCTGTAGAAATGTAGTCGAAAGAAATGGCCAAAAAACATCACGAGGTTCTGGAGCTTGTTCAGTTATCCACTCTGTGGGGTCGGGTGACTGTTGGATATGATTTGCAATTGCTGCACCATAAAGGGATCTAAAATAAACAAAGGCAGCAGGAATTTCCTGCAAAACCACAAAAGCACTGCACAAGTTACCAGGATATAGCTGACAACATAAGAGGAAAAAATAAAAACACTCCCCACAAAAAATTGCTTATTTTTACTTGCAGAAAACAATTAAACCCTTGTCCTGACACATTAGTCAATAGGTGACTTCTGACCCAAAAGTACATATGCCAGCTGACAAAGGTCAACCTAGAAAGGTTAATGATCCAGCAACATGATCATTTTCACACACTTAGTAGGTAGTGAGTATGCTATATAAGCAGCAACATTCTACTGGTCACCAGAAAGAGAACACAAGTTATGCATATTTTCAAAATGAAAAAGTACAAGCTGATGAAAGTAGCACAGCATCAGATAAACAGTTAAAACCTGAAAAATAAATTACAACACATACAAAGAAAAGTTTACTGGAGCAGGATTAGCGACTCAGATTACTAATGAGATTACCAATGTATTTTTATCATATATGGAAGATGCCAAAGCTAAAATCGGCAAACAGCATCAATCACCAGAAGATATTTTTTGTCAATTTGCAGACAAAGATAACATAAATTTACCTTTCCTCTTGAAACATCTGACTGTTCAATCCTGACATTTTCTTCCAAGTCTTCCAATTTCCTTTTATATTTGGTAACAAGATTTTTCCTCCACCATCGTCCAAAGAAACTACCACTCTCTGAATTCTGCTCCGTAGATGTTTTCGGGTTCAGTTGGACAATCCTTTTGTATAGCTTCTCTGCGTCTCTCTGAGATGAAAAAACTATGTATTTATCATTCTTATTTCTGAGTAAGACAAAATAGTGCATATACTAGTCCAATAAGTATGAAATTAAAAATGAACTGTGAAGTTTAACAAAATGGAAGCCGTCAGTTTCCTACAAGAAAAACAATCCAGATTCATATGCAAAGGAAAACATATGTACTCATGCAACCATAACACTACATACATGTCTGTGCATGCATAAAAAGGAAACATATGGTCTCACCCTTGTTTTGAGTGAATTTACATAACAAACGTTACATGTGATTCTATAGATGTGTTTGCAAATTATCAATTTACTACTTTAGTAGGTTTAATCTTATCAATGCATCACCAGATTCAAATGCAAGATGGTGAAAATCAATCATTTACAATTGATGAATGTTGAAATTAGAAAGTTTTGCTTAAGTGTGGTAGTTTTCTGAATATTTAAAAGTTAGGGTTCTTTTATGTCTTTTTTCTTTTTTATGTGTCTCTCTTTTGTAAGTTGATACAGCCGTGCCCTCTTTAAGTAGAGATTAGAGCACACGATTGAAAGAAGAGTTTATTTTGCCGTCTCTCTCTCTCTCTCTCTCGTTCTCCTCTATTATTGAACAATGAACATGATCATGGCTAAAAATTGGTTTAGTAAATCATATAGGTTTCTGTTTTCAAATTAGCATAGAGAACTTATCATTTTCAACATGATCCAACAAGAGAGAGAAAGAGAGAAGTGGTCTGACGGTTTTCATGAACATGAACTGGTTTCAAGCTTAGATATGGATTATAAAATAAAAAATAGAAAATGTTACATACGTACATTTGATTATTTGTCTCTGAGTTTATTTTTTCCAAAGTTTCCATCATGATGTAGCCCAAGGCTACATCCCCCACATTTCCATATTCAAATTCATCTAGCATAGGATGAAGGGGTGTGGCACTTTATGGAAAGAAGACCAAAATAAAAAAAATTAGTAAATAAAAAAAATTAGCTGCTGAAATATATATACCCAACAGACTGATGAATGCAACATTTGGCATCTTATGCAGTCTCATTTGTCATAAAGAACAATAAACAATGAGCGTATTAGGAAGTCTAATCCAGTTCCGAAGTTAAGGAACGTTGATATATTTAGTTTTCTAGTCATGCACATAAAGTTTCCCATTGACAATTTACAGACCATGATAATGATATGCTTCTAGTAAGCAAACAAAACAAAAACATAAAACAGATGACTGGCCAGTGAGAAGATCTTAAATGATTGCTTCTATTCCTTTCAACAACTTCCCTTGCTCTCCTTCATACTTTTTGTGGGCTGCTTCCTTGTCCAACCCCCACCCCCCAACAACCCTTTTTTGTCATGAGTCAAAACCTGGTTCTAGAAATCCAGGTCATCAAAATTCTGACTCTTCCGACCACTCTGGAGGTTTAATTTAATCACTTTTTGCTCATTTATTCCAGAAAGAAATGTTCATGCATTCTAAAAAAAAGGTGAAAGAAAAAAAGGATATCTTGCAGCTCTTACAATAAGAGATTGAAGTCTGCTTGTGCGGTGAACCACTTCATGTGAAAGGTAAGTTGAAGAATGGTACTCTCTGTAAAATTTTTCAACACTGTCATCCAAAGTACTGCCTTCAGCCACAGGGATTCCACGAACAATAATAGTGAATTCATGAGGTTCAGGTTTAGACGAATAGAAATATGCAAGCCTCTTAGAAGTAATATAATGGTGTTCCTGCATAAAAAAATTCCGTCCATTAAGAGTGATTTAGCTCATGCATACAATATGCTGTTGCTAGAGGAGCAAAAGTATTAATAAGATATAATCAGATAAACCTAGTGCACATATTGGAACATAAATGACAGATTTAGCTGCAGATGCTAATAGCACTGCTACTCTATCGGTAGATAAAATCCAATATTTGTTTGTACGAATGGGAAAATAGAAGACATTAAGACCACTAGTTTCAGAAAAAAGATTGCCAAAGCTGAATCAATCAAAATGCCACTTCTTTTCCTAGCAAAAAAGTGAAAATCTGAAAAAATAAGTAGCAGGGGTTGCTAGCTTACCATATAAAGAAGATAGCAAGTAGCTCCTGAGATAATATAAACAGCAGCAAAGTGTACCCATAACCTACACAGAAGTTATTGGTTTGATGAAACAGAAAAATTAAGAAAGCCACATTGTCTAAATACTAAATAGACAAAAGAAAATTAAGAAGCCTAAAAGACTAAATCTCCAAGTATCTAACAACGAACCAACAAATAGAATGCATCTTGTTTCACAAAATCTGGCAGCAGAAAGGCCAATGTTGCTTAAAATAAATACAAAGAATATAAACTCCCAGCAAAGTTTATTTGTCATTATGCAGAATGCAACAATAATATCCCACAAGTACTCATCTAATAAATTATGAAAAGAGAAGGGGAAATAAATAAGCAGGCAGTTATGTGGAATTTGTGATGTTGTTCTGAAAGCAGGAATGGCTGGAAAAACCCTCCCCTAAACTGCATGATGACAAGGAATGAAAAAACTAAAGAACTGCAATTTGTGAAAAGATTCTTTCAAGGATGAAAAAATAAATTTTTGTGCACTCAAATTTTTTGACAATAACACTCTTCAGGTACACGAGCCTTTACAATTCACAAGGGGAAAAATTGGCATAACTGTTCATGATACAGAATACAGAGAAGCTGGCCTGTGAGTGGAGACATACAATCGAGTACAAGTAGAACTAGATTCAGGCTCAACTTGTAAAAGTTCTACTCAAGATTGACAGATGATGAACAAGCCAATCTCCAGATAATAGGAGGTACATGTTTGACATCCCCTGTTCTAGTTGCGTAAAGTCACCATATACCTCTCCCTTGCCTAGCAGGGACCCACAACAAAGGTAATAAGTCTAGGCCTTCTTGAAAGCTTCAGACCAACTCACCTAGCCAGGTCCACAGATCCCTCTGCAGGGTCAATGAGAGGAAGCCCTCCAAGGATCAGACAGTCACATTAAATGGGTCTGCCTATATAAAGCAAATGATACACGATAAGTGTTGAAGAGGAAAAGAATTGGGAAACGGATTACCATTTGGAACCATTCTGCACATTCGAAATGCTAAACAGGTCCAAGGACTGATTGGGAATATCTGCAAAATCTATATCGCTTAGTTGCCCCCCCAAATAATTTATTGGAAGAAGAGCAAATATCCCTATGGCTCCAGCAATTGAAAATATCTTCAAGCTGTCATAAACATATACACAAAAAATTAAGACAAACAAGTACAAAGATAACAAGGGAAGACAAATATAATAACCCAATTATATGACAGGAAGGAAATAACTAAAAACACATCAAGTATATTATTTTTTATTATATAATAACAGGATCAGGGGATGCTAGTGAATGCATAAACAAAGCTAACAAAATACTGAACTGAAATAAACACTTCCAGGAGAATGAACTGAAATGATCCTTTTTTCATACGTGATCCACAATTGGAAACTTGGAGACTGTATACAATAAATACATTTACAGGGATAAACACTTTTTCGCTAGCTTATTGTCACGTAATCCTCTATACAGGCCCCAAAGTTTCACGTCGTTGGGAATAATATACTTAAGAGCATCGTATGGACATGATGCATATGATGGCATACTGTGTGGATTTTGAGGAGGTTAGGTCAACCAAAACGTGTGATGCATTTTGGTTATTGTCAAGAGATGTGGCACGTGTGCAATTTCCAGATTTACATACAGATAAAAGAAATGTAAGCATAATTGTGCCAAATGCAATAACTATGTGTACATGAGGCATATGTTTTATTAACAGTGATCCGAAGGAAACCAAGTACATTCATTCAAAGAGCCAAAAAAACAGAGAACTGAAGCACTAAAAGAGCACTGTGAGCACAAGATCTGTCAAGAAGTATGTTATATCTTTTCAAGCAACCAAATCCTTCCAAGCTGTAAGATTGGACGGAGCATCCTCTCTTTCTGCGGGTGGAGCATGAAGCATAAGCGTTCTTAACTGTGAACCAAGGGGAATTATGTATATCCATCCAAAGAACCGAAAAATGAGAGTATTGAAGCACTAAAAAAGCACTGTGAACACAAGATCCATCAAGAATTATCTTCTCAATCAACCAAATTGGATAAAATTTTCCCAGCTGATTGCTAAGGATCTTGGTTGGACGGAGCTGCCTCTCTTTACTCAGGTGGAGCATGCTACATTAGCATTTAATTCCCATCTTTTCCACGTAGGTGGCTCGAGACGATTTCCAAATAAGAAACTTGTAAGATAGAATCCATTTATACCTAAAGATGAAGACGCGGATGAAGACCACAGAATCAAATCCTGCAATGGACAATAACTCCTCCTCAGATGGCTGCCATGCCTTTTTTATCCAACCAGCCGAAGGCAACAGCCTCTCCAACTGGAAATGACTTCCCTCCTTCACTTTCTTCTCTGCCACTAACCGAGCATTATAGACATGCGCGTTCCCTGGCTGCTTCCTCAATATAGAATACAACGTATAGAACAGGATACAGAGGCCAAAATTGATGCCAACAGACGTTAATAGAGCTGTCACGATCATTGTTCAATACGCAAGCTAAAATGCTCCTCCAAACTGATCACCCGGTCTGTTTCTCGAAATGGGCATTCAAGAATTCCCTTAAACTGCTAAAAAACGGGGATATTGAGCAATCAAATCATCATGAAGTACAGGGATGTGAACAGGTTCAGGCATGCTGTGCGCACCAACTGGTGATATTTATGGAAAAAAATTACTGCACATAATTATGGATGTGAGTATAAAATATTCTCTATCGCTTGGAGAGTACAGAAGCTTTTCCCAATTTAATAAGAATCAACAACTAAATTCGAGTTCCCCAATGAAAGGCCTTCCCAAAACAATCGAAGCATCGATCAAGATTATCTGTTTTGACTATTAGATGCCTCAACCGCCAACCAAAAGAGCAAAAGAACAGGTGGCAGCTCGGACCCAGCTAGATTATTGAGCACGAAGGCAATCTTAGGAGGAAGAAGGATAAACCGAATCACATGCCCTGCTGACACGAGGGAGGAAGAACCGCCGCATAAGACTGTAAGCGGAAAAATTAACGTAGGCCGAAAGCTAGGGGCAGGCGATCAACACCGAGCGACCGCGTCCGCGATTCAACCGAAGGGGACACGCCGCTGCTAGCTTCGCCTTTGGCGTGGATGCGAGCGATTTTGCTCCCGCTAGAGAGAGAGAGAGAGAGCCGACTTCGTCCTTGTAGGTCGTACCGATCGGTCCTTTTGAAGAAAGAGGGACAGTTCGGTGACCCTCTCTCACTCTCTCATGGCGGCGCAGTTAAAGTTGGCAAGGAAACTGGACTCGGATTCGAAGTGGGTAGAGGTTTTCTGGTAATTGTAATACTTGTGTTTGACTTTGATCTGAATAAGAAGGATTGCCATTTCTAGCAATGCCGCAAAAATTCAGGGCAGATTCAGCAATTCAATGGAATCGGTGAAAAATATTAAGACAGCCTTTTGGGAAAATAATGAAAAATATGAGCAACAATTACCAAAAAAATCACCTAAAATATTTTTAAAATTAAAGCATCATGCTCTTGAATGAGCAGCTCCAATCGAATCGCTTCGCTCTGTCAACTCATGAAGATGATTTTCTCATCTCAAAGCCAAATAAATTGAGATAGATGGAGGGATTGAATTTTGCCATATGAAAATGACATGATCTCTGAAGTGGGATTCAAGTAACTGCGACATAGGCTCAAAAAGGCAAACCTTGGGCCGGGGTTGGCGGGCCACCAGAAATTCGAAATAAACTGACTGCGACGTTCAAATGTACTCCTTGGCACTATTTAATAACTTTTCTTGCTCCAGATAATGAAATTTCTTACTATTTTCTCTGAATTTTAAGCGAAAAAAAAATGTTTGTATTTGGGATGACATTATCTTTAATGATTTCACAATTTTGTTGATTTTGTTGTCAATTTGTTGCATAAAAGATAATATTGCCAAAACCTCGTATTTTAAGTCGAATTAACAGGAAATAAGACCCCATATCTGCGGATTTAAGATACTCAGTCATCTCAAATCACATTATATTTATGGTCCATGCTAAACAAACACCCCATAAACTTTTAAAAAGCAAACAAAACACGCCTAAATTATTTGGAAATGAATGCACATAAAGCTTGCAGAGTTAATCAAATTCATCTTCCCATCAATTTAACTATAGTTATTAAAACCTAAGGTGAGTTAATGCAGTAAAATTTCTTTTTTTTCTCAAGGCCCTCCCTCCCTCTTCTCCCCTAAGCAGCTTTTTCTCTACTACTGTGTTTGACTAGTTCCCTTTCTCTCCCCCTCCTTCTCCTCTTGTTTTTGTTTCTGTTCTTCATGTTATTTATTATTGTTTTTTTTGCTAATTTTTCTCTTACGCCACTATTTTCATTTTCCCATTCTTCTGTTTTTGTTGACCAGTGACGCCTTGTCGTTATATACAGACTTTTAAATGAATTTTCATTTTGCCGGCTCTTATTGGTAGGCCCGTAACCAATAAACGCCACAGCCTCTTAAGAGTCTGTCTGAGTACTCAACTAAAGAGTTATCAGTTATGTCCAACACATAAGATAATTTTTTTCATCAGTTTTGAAGAAAAAAAAACTATCTTTCTCTAATTGCCCAATATTTTTAGGTTCAGTTATATTTTTCTTATAAGTTTTAGCAAATATGGTTATGCTTGTTCTAAAATTTGTAAAAAATATATGTGCGCCTTTTTTATTTGTTCTTTTTTGGTTTACATCTTCAAATGAAATCTTGTTTATTTTCAAGGGTTGACATAAAGGGCTCGCAAGCTGCCAGTCACCTTTTTAGACTCTTGAGTGTCAAATCACTGCAAACTGGGATTCACCGATGAACAAGTTGAAGCACAATAAAAGCGACACCTAATGCCAAAGCAAGCTCTATACCTTTTTTTTGGCTCATCAAAAAAAAAAAAAAAAAACTTGTTTAAGGTTTAGAAATAAGGTACCCTTTTTATCTCAATTTTGTTTTTTGTTAGAGGCCGTTTTTGCTTGGTTTTTGTATTACTTGTGAGGGGTTGTTGTGTTAGCAGCTCTGTTTTTTTGACCTTACTACTGATTGATGCATAGCATTTTTGTCACTCTTGTATATCTTTTTTTATCATAACATATGATTTCTTCTCAATAAATGGTGAGGAGCCTACCTCCCAACATCCTTCATTAGAAGGTACCCTTTCTAGGAATCAAATGAATTAGCTACTTTTGAGAACCAATATTTTGAAATTAGAGAATCATCATAGCTACTTATTTTCTTTCATAGAACAACTCCCATCTTATTCTTCTTAACCTCATGATTACTTTTGATAATTAATGTGATTGGATTACATACTGACGGTCATGTTTCAAGCAATCAATTCGTTCAAGAACTCATTAATGAGATAAATATTTCATAACATGAGTTGATATGTTAATATTACAACCAAACGATAATCTTTAATGAAGAAAAAGGATCGGTTAACTACAGACTTATGTGAGAAAATTCAAAAACCGCCGAACTTTTTGTTTACAAAGTGAGTTACAGCAAAGAGTAAAAATGTAGCATTCTTTTAAATATTTTACACGCGTTACGTAACCTTGGACATTGCATTTTTTGCATGCATATAGGTAATATTTATTTTCTTATATAGGTTATAAAAAACTGAGTTCAATCAATCTTATTAGTCTATTGGTTTAAGTTGACTAAAGTGGACTTTTAACTTTCTTGAACACAAGGATTGAAGGCCTTAAATGCCTAGAGGGGTGTGTTACAAGGGATGTAACGTAGCTGGTCAACTTAAAGGTATATAGACAACATAAGTTTGATTTTTGTGGGTGCTATTCATTTGAACTGCAAACAGTGACATGTGTGACACTTAAATGGATTAAATGGACACCATGGTTCCGAAGCAGCCTTGGATTCTACAAGTAGGAGAAATGATGGTAGTTTTCACTACTTGTGTACCACATAAAAGCCATACCTTTCCATCTGCACTTTATTTTTAGTTTCTCAATAACTCTATTGGCTGATGAAAACTATACATTTTTTCAAGTTGATCTCTTTTCATGTATATTTTAGTTTGAGCTTAAGGTTTTGACATCAAACATTGTATTTGTTGTCTAAGGCATGCAGTGCCTCCTTTTACAAATTCAACAAAAATATAGCTAAAATTTTAAACAAAAAGAAGTAACAAATAATCAACTAGTTCTTAGTTTATGATTGGAGGATTATACAAACAAACATATATATATATACACACCCAACAAAGGCAGCCAAAAAAGGTTTTTTTTTTTCTTCTTCTTATGATTCGTTTAAGTTTCTGGCATGATTATTCAAGTTGATCAGTTTGTACATGTTACCATATTTGTGAAAATTGATGTGATTGTCATTCTTTAAAATGAGAGCATTTCACAAGTACTAGCAATACATCTGAAAACCCATCTGAGGCTTTAATATCAATTTAAATAATGAATTTTCGCTTTCGTCTCCTAAAAACAAAAAAGATGACTTCATAAATAAGCAAAGAAGTTTCTGGAGCAGTAACTGACCTGTCTTTTCTTTTACATCAAGCCTGTATAATGGGTACGGGGGTCCATTAATTGTGGTATCCCAACCTGTGATCGGATGTGCATATGTGTTTAATAGTATTAAATGGGTTGGTAGTTCATGATCCGATGCTATAAACAGCATTAAATGTTATAGATCATGAGAGGTGGATTTCATCTTTTATTGCTTTAAAATATTCCAAAAAGAACGTTGAATTTGAAGTTTTTTTTAAGGCATAAACACACATACTTCTGTTTTTTTTTTTTCTGAAATTGGATTTTTAAACTATTAACTAAAACATTCATATAATCTCCACTCACTTGTCCTGTTGTCCACACACACATATATGAATATTCAAATTGGCCAGATGTTGTTGGATAATTAAAAACTATAAATCTATCATCAAAAGCACCATAAGCCTTTGTTAAAAATACCATGAACTGTTGCTGCACAACCATCAATAATGCTCATGAGGGCGATTTTTACCATCATGCAACTTGAACTCCCATGTGTATATGAATGTATATGTGAGTTCAAATCAGCCAACTGCAGGTTGACAAAAAATTCAGAATATATTGTTAAAATGCAGTGACAACAAGAGCATTAGTGACAGTTTATAGTGCACCAACGATTCATACCATGTTTTTAACAATGGTTTATAGTGCTTTACTATATTTTTTTTTTAATTTTTTAGCTGCTTGGTAACACACACATATATGTATATAATCTGTCTGTACAATTTGTAGATTTCTCACTTAGGTTTGGACGGAGGAATTCTAGGGCCTCTCACGTGTCATGTGGTTTGTTTAAAACCTAACTCAAAATGGTCAAAGCTTTTAGCTCCTATACATATATATGAAGAGAGAGAAAGAGTGGAAAGAGAGAGAACCTGTCAAGAATATATATAAGAGAGAGAGAGAGAGAGAGAGAGAGAGAGAGAAGGAGTGGAAAAAAGAGAGAAGCTGTCAATAATATATATATATATATATAAAAGAAAGAGAGAGAGAGAGAAGCTGGCAAGCACATGTGAAGAGTTGGCAAAAAGCACATGGGGGGGACAAGGCAGGGCTGTAAGTCGAATGCCTCACGGATTCTTCTCCAAGAAATCAAATTAATAATACGGAAGTCTTTGCTTAGCCGAATTCATCTTAATCATAATTTCAAATAGAACCTTCATGTTTATAGTATTTATTGATAAAGGCATCCCTCATTCTAATAGTAACAGCTGTCAAAATACATGACTTATAATTCAATCTCATGTTAGTTGAAACCGCATACTTGTCATAGCGTCTGTCACTTCCAAATAAGAAAAAATCAACTTTCATTTGCTAAGGAAATGTATAATGCTGTGTGAGGATTATATACGAATATGACGATTTGGTTTCAAATATGCATGAAGTTAAGAATCATGGTTTAAGAGGTTGTTTGACAACAATATCACGAATCCATATTTATAAAATGTTGTTATACAGTGTTATATGAATCTATCTGGTCAATTCCTAAAACAGGAACTACTAGTTACTATAGCCGAACACCCCTTAAAAGAAGATTAAAATTTAATGTTTATTTTCACATTCAAATCTAAATTGAAGTACAAACACAATTATATTAAAATCTGACCGGATTATATACAAATGTTTGATCTTATGTTGGTAATTAAGAAAACTAACAACCATTAGAAATATCTCTAACTAACAGAAAAAAGGAAATAATAATAATATCACAATAAAAGTATCATAAAGAAATTAATTTAAAACGAAAGTTTTAAGGATGGACGCATCGGTCATTTTCCAAAGTAGCAGGAAATCACGCGGAAATAATTATGGCGCCTTCTTTGGCGGAGGAGCTGAGCTGTCCTCCGCGTCACCGACACACCCACACAAACTCTCTCTCTTCTCTGCCCTAAGACCCCTCTCACCTTCTTCACTTTACTCTTCAGTCATCCTTCGTCTCCCACTCTTCTTCCCTCTGATCTCCTCCTCCTCCGTATCTTTCCGGTGGCAATGGCTCCAACTGCGGCGGCCCTCGTCTCCCTCTGCCTCCTCTCCGTCATTGGGGTTGCATACTGCGCTGACAACTTCATGGTTCAGGGCCGCGTGTACTGCGACACCTGCCGCATCGGATTCGAGACCCCCGCCACCACCTACATCCCAGGTTCTGGATCTCTCCCATTCTCTTCTTCTCCTTGTTTCTCCCTCTATTTTCTCTTGTCTTGGGATCTGCCATTGTCTTCTGCTATTTGGTTATGCTTCTCTTTCTTCCTTGGGTTGTTTGTTCTCTTTCTGATGCGTTAATGGATGGGATGGGAATGCAGGTGCAAAGGTTAAGGTCGAGTGCAGGAGCAGGACGACTGGGTTCATAACGTACAAGGCCGAGGGGATGACGGATGCGACGGGAACGTACCGTATCCCCGTGGCCAACGACCACCAGCACGAGATCTGCGAGTCCGTCTTGATCAGCAGCCCTCAGCGCGGCTGCGCCGTGATGCAGGCCGGCCGTGAGCGCGCTTCCGTCGTCCTCACCCACAACAGCGGCATGCCCTCCAGCACCAGGTTCGCCAACGCCCTGGGCTTCGTGGCCGACAGGCCCCTCGCCCTGTGTGCCCAGCTGGTCCAGCAATACGAGCTCGACGAGACTGAAGTCTAGACATCCCACCGGCGTTCGCCCGACCAGGTCTTCGCAGGCTTGTAGGTGAAGGGGAAGCCATATGGATAAAAAGATAAATGGATTTTTCTTCATTTTCTCATCGTTGGTCTTTTCTCTTTTCCGATTTGGTCACACAAAAATAAGAACAGTGTGCTTTTAGTGACTTATTTTTACCGGATCTTGGCACATCTCTGGCCTGTGATCGTAATAGTGCAAGTAGTAGTGGTGAGTTCTTGTTAATCTAGTGTTTGTTATAGATCTGGAGTACTTTCTCTGTTAGATCAGATGTACTTGCTTGTCTAAGACTGATAGATTCAAGAAATATATTGTTTTGTCTTTCTTTTCTCTCTTTTGGTTTTGGGAATCGAGGTAGGATGATTAGGAAGACCACGACTATTTCATGAATTATTTGTTGATCCGTTTGAGAGTTGGACAGATGGAAATGGAGATGGAGATAAAATTTTTATCGAGTCGGTAGTAGGCAAAAAATGGTTTCATTTGTTCGACCGCAACTGGAACAAAGATTTGTTCTTATTGAAAGAATTCAGGCTTTTGGATGTGCCTTTTATGATGTGAAACCTTGAAATTTTCTGTCTGATCATTATGTTTTGATATGTAGGTTCTACAGATCTAAGACCAATGTATTTTTATAGTTTATTTCTGCTGCCGAATGAACTAACCGTAGGATTTATCTCTAAATTTTGGACTATAAGAACCACTCTTGTGAAAGCTTTGAGATCTAATACTACATCTGCAATCATTCAAAGTTTATATGTAACTAAAGTCAGCGCCCTAAGGTAGACTTAGACTCGATAGGATTCACTGGGTAATTTTTGTGCTGACTTTCGTGTACCACATTCTGACCTTCGTCGTATAAATGTGTAGTTTTTGGAGGTGAAATCACATTGTAAATCAAAATGTTAGGTTTTATTTTCAAAATTCCAAACTCAAAGATATGATCAACGTGTTTCATTACCCAAAATTGGTCGTTAAACCAGTTTAATGTTAATGTTTGACATTTTTGTGATGTATAACTTGATGCATACATCTGAACAACCCAATCTAATGCAGTCTTAGATTTACACCGACGTACATTTCCATCCATCTACATGGCAAATTATGAGAAAAAAAAAAGGATTCCAATTTATAACCCGATGGTGCACAGCTAGTCGAGCAAATTATGTGATCTGGTTTGTACTGTGCCTTATTTAAATTTCATAGTTATCCTTCTGGATCTGATGGTGTTCTTGATTGTGCCAATGCCTCTGGGTAAAGAAATTCTCATCCTATCCGTTGTAATCTTCCGATTGTTACAGACTAAGCAGAATGGGTGATGTTTCTGTGCTTATAGTTTCAGTTCACCAACGACACATGCAAAGAATGATTATAAGGAATAATTTTGTGGAACTAATAAGCTAATGACAAGGAAACGGATGAGTTCCAATGTCCCTTTGTATATTTCACCTGCTTATCAAATGCCGGCTGAAGCATGTTTTTCTCAATGGAAGGAGTCTCGTGGGCATTGCCAATCAAAAGCCTGCCAATGTCCACCGATGGTGGTCTTTTTAAGAAAAGGGTTCGAAAAGAACGTTGAATAGGGCACCTCCCAACTCGTGACGAGTTATGTTAGGCAAAAAATAAAAAAGAGAAACTAAAAAGAAAGTAAATCGACACCTTGTTTTTTTTATTAGAAAACATGGATCTGTTTTGCAGTATTGTATTTGTTCACACCCCTCAATATCAACATGCAACAAATCCAAGCTTTTGCGATTGATTAAATAAGGATCCAAATAGCTTTAACTCACCATTCAGGAATTCTTAATGTGTTGAATTTGGGTTTGAAGTGGCATACTCGAGGCTCGTCGGAAAAACTAAAATCGAGCTCAACCGATCTCTCATTGCTTGATGCAAGAGAAGCTAATTTTTTTCGCAATACTTTTATTTGTGATTCGATTGAGCCAACAGTCGCTAAAATATTTCCAGGAGGACTTGGTTAATGTTCGTTCGGATCCAAGCTTCTACCGACTTGTTTAGTTTTTATTTGAAGCCTGCACTCACCCCAATCTTGACATGCTGGTTAATTCGGAGATCAAATAAGCCACATCTTGAACGCATATTTTAACATTCCAACCAATTGACGATCGGAGCATTTCAACTTTTTAACGTCAATTGCTGTCATTTTCATTATCGTAACTAGCTTGGTGGGTAAGCTGGGGTAAAGCAGAGCACTGCCAAATTATGCCAATTGAAATGCATCTGGGTCATCAAACTCTGGACCTTCACCTGGAAGGTCATAGTTCCAATTCGGCCGGGTGGATGGAGCTAAAAAATGATGTTATTATTGTTCATTTATTATTATATAATGAACTTATTCAGTTTAGTTCAAAACCAATACACATACAGGCGCAAAGTTCTAAGAATATTCATTTGCAGGAAATAGTATGGCAAGGGCACAGCCGCACAGGGTGTTTATTTTTGTCTCTTTTTTCTTGGGAGGGAGAAGATAATAGATCTAATAGTAAATGGAGCATAGGAGTTTATGGATACACGTTTTCTCCTTACTGGACACGGCAACCACGTTCTTCAGTTTTCATACGTACGAGTGCACGCGATATCCTCTGCACCAACACCATATTTTTCTCAGACAAAGGAAGAAGAAACACTTGCATCAGTTTCAAACGAGAATGGAAAAGACGCAATAACAAAGGAATATACCTCCCGTGTATCTCTCAATCGAAGAAATTCCAATCTATCCGAAGTCCTCAATCTCAATAGGTTAACGAGCTATTAGAAATCGGAGAGAAACAATCAACACAACAGTTTAGCTTGAACATAATGGTACAAGAAGTTGACGAAAAATGCATACCCAGAAACTAAATCTCTCAGGATCCTGTTGTGTAGGAACTGCTTCAGCTTGCAACAGCGATTCTCTAGCTTCCCGATGATCTGAAAAGCAACAGTCCCTTGACATCAATCACATCAAACAACTCGAGGTAAACGGGGCTGGTTGGCACTAAAGCAGGTAAAAAAAATTGAAGTCTTGATGAGACACTTTTCCGTTTAATATTCATAAGATCTCCTTTTTACTTCTCTTACAACACTTACAACTCCCAATGTTTGGTTTGTGAGACGTGCACACGTGCATGCAGTTTTAATGAGTTTCAATAACCTTAGACGTTAAGAAATGCACAAAATTCTCATTGCGCTCCCCCGTAACTTCTTGAACAATGTCATCTCGTTACTTTGGGTCCTGAATAGCTTATTTTCCAGGCAAAAACCTCATTGGTACAGTGACTTTCAAATATCAGTCTGTACATCAGTTGCATATACAATTAGCTTTGAAATACCCACATTAGAACCTATGACCAAAAAGCCATCATCTGGATAGACGATATAGTTGATGAAAATAGTTAGTTGATTCAAGATGGTTAATAGCAAACACTGGACATATAGTAGATGTTGCTTACACAATATTCTACTAGATCAGACAAAATAGAAATGCTTTTGAGTTCATGTGTTTTCTTTAATGTGCGTTCTAATATGAAATACCTTGAAATCAGAAAGTTGAAAAAAGAATATCCATGCAACTATTGACTTTTTAGATCTCCATTTTGACTTTAGCCATATTGCATTTTTTCTGACATCCTGGGAATTTTGACTGGCAGAACTTTCCGCATCAGTTCTAGGATACCGTTTACAGCATGATTTTCTCCCTCTTATCAACCAGAAAGGTCATATTAAGCTATAAATAATTTCTTTGCAGGATTCATTTCAAGAGAGAAATATCAGAACCAAGAGAAAAATGAACCAAAATTCATATTATGAGAAACAGTCACGGTTAGTAGGCAATCATACAAAATGGTAATACCATCTGTTAATTAACATAGAAAAACCTCCCATAATGCAAGTGACAGAATATGAAAGACGATCAATCAGCCCTGGCATGTTACCTGAATGGGGAACTTGCCTAGCTGCAACAACCCAATTGCGAACCAACTCTGATGCACCATTAACAAGTTGGTCTAACTAAAAATTAGAGAAAAAATTATCATCAGCAGTCATGAACAGGAGGCTTCATGCACTATGATCAACCTGACGGATCCTTTTGATCGTACAAATCCTTCCTAGGCTTTTGTAATACATATATATATAAATATATATATATATATATATATATATATGTCTATGTGTGTGTGTGTGTGTTTACCTAAGCATAGTACATACATACACATGCTTCCCATAGAAGGATTATTTTCAGCAACTATCTGAAGTACCAAACACTTTCAACAAAAGAAACAGATCCTTTTTAACTTTTTTTTTCTTCTGCCACTAAAGTTCCTATGGGCTTCAACAGTGTCTTGGCTAATGGATGAAAGTGAAATTAATCAAACTTGGAGAGGTCAGAATGTTGTCAAGCAAGCAACTTGATACCCCTTAAATTAAATCAAGCATGACTTTCGGGTAACAACCACCACATAAATAGAGAATAGAAATGAAAACGCATAAAATCGTTTAACTAAATGTCAATCTAAATTAGTTTTTAGAGAACACTTAATTGTCAAAGGAGGATGAAACATCCCAGCATTCAATTAATCACTTAATTTGCCCAATAAATTTAAGGTTTGTGTCCTGCTCTGCACGTCTGGATGTGTCTAAGACTCTAACAGCACAAGTGGGATGAAGTGGTTAGACCCGAAGTACACATGCATGCATCTATGCAGGCACACAGAATGCTTTATACATAATCTTGAAAAAGAAAATTTAGACTCACCTACAGTAGTGAAGAAACCTAATAAGTTGTACAGATCATCCCGAGGTGCTAAAGGCCTAAAACCTCTTTGCTGTGCAAGTACGTATGTGTGTGTGTGTTTTGGGAGTGAGGGGATTAGTAGAGGGGACTATTTTTCTATGCATACTTACATCTGCCCTTGCTTCTGCTGTTTCTGATGGACAAATATCTTGAATCCATTCAACTTCTGCAACTCGATACCTACACAAAAAGATAGCACAAGTTCAAGCTGCTGATTATGAGAATAAATTAGGAGGACAGGCTTAGCACTAGGACTGACACTCAAACTATGAAAAGCCATTTGTCCAATAGTTTGAGTATTAGGCTGAAGCTCTACTTCTGGAGTGATACTTCCTTGAAGCCAAATGATGAAAAAAAAAATTCTAAAATGTCCTGGCTGCATTAAAACCCACTCTTTTTAAAAATTCTATGTGATCAACTAAAAGAATACTAGCTGATGAATGTACAACAGGCATACACAAATCTTGTTTATTTGCGTGATTGTGTGAGTGGTATGTGTCCATTACTCAAATCATTTATTTACTTGCAGACGTGTGCGTCATATTTTCATCATCAACTTTGTATAGGATTTTCATTCATGTGAACAGAAGACACTGAAAAGCATTATATCAGCGTCACGACACCAAAAGCACAAATAAAGTGAGCTAGATTACAAAGCTGTCATTCAATTCTATGCAGTGGTGGATCCAGATGGTAATTGGGATGGCACATGCTCACCGTGACGCACGCTTGGATGGCTGGCTTTCTATGTTTTTGCCGATATGTGAAGACTGTCACTAAGATATTTTCTGCTAAAACTTAAATAGACCTCATGACATACAAATTATGGACTATTTTATTTAAAAAAAAATTATTTTTCAACATTAGTCCAAAACATTTATGTCATTTCTTATTCTCTGCATGTATGTTCTAACATGTCAACAAAAATCTATAGAACTAAAATAAGATAATCTCTTTTTTCTTTTTTTCCTGGCATCAATTGTTTTCTTAGCAACTGCCACAACATTCTGCACCTCAGACATACATACCAAGCGGAGGCATAGTCTCCACTTGAAGATCAAATAGAAATTTATGGTTTCCTCAACATTCACAAATAAAAGTAATCATATTTTTTTCTCCAATGCATCTCGTGCTGTGGATATGTCAATCACTTTCTTGTTAAATTGTTGGTCAACTGATTTAGAGAGGGCCTTGTTCCTTGTCATTTTTCCTCTGATTTTACTTCTGATCTTTTTTTTGCTCCATTGCCATTAAAGTGTTAATTTTGTGCTGATTTGAACCTTGAACTTGAATATGTAGACTTGGCTACAAAAAATAACATTCAAGCTCCTTGATTCTTGAAGGGAACACAAAACATAGACTTTTAACAAGAAATCTCATTGGACACATTGATGCAGCATACAGAAATGAATAACACAATGATTACATATTGAGAAACACAAAATTTTTGTTTGGGAAACTCACCCATCCTGATCCCAAACACGACATATTTGAAATCTTCTTCGACCTTCAACCTACAGCAAAACATGATAATAAAAACATTATATAATAGCAAGAGATCACCTTGAAGAGAAAAGGAAGGGCACACAAAAAAGCAGAAAATCAGAGACTAGACATAGGCTTTGATGAAAATCAATTTCAAGTCCTGTGAAGCGCTGGTTTATCAATTCAGGCTAGACATTACTGGCATCCCACTCGTTTGTCAAGTTTTTATGTATATATTACTGGTCAGCAGATGATGAACAGGTGGCACCTTGATGATCAGGCAGCTGCTTCAATGCATCCACTCAACTTTTTTCTTTTTTGTGCTTTCTAAATGTTCTAACATATTATAACATTACTATTTTAATTGTTTTACATTAAGTGCCTCTAATCAAAACTTAATGTACAATATCCAATTAAATGTTTCAACTTTTTCTTAGTCATGAGTCATGACTAAGTGTGCTGGTCTTCCCTAAATGTTGACTAGTCTTTCTTTAAGGACTTGATGACTAGGGACAGTCTAGCATGTTCACATGCTTAGGTTATACATTCATACTATTATTATCATAGTCCACATTATTATTATTGCTATTATTATTACTACTATCACTATTATTATGATGTTGTTGCTGTTGTTGTTATAACATTTCAAGTCATTACTATTACCATATTATACAAGTGGTTATGAATTAGCTTCCCAGAGGAGCCAACAGTTAGTTAAATCTATTAGCTCTTCCTCAGCAACTTGATCATGTCAGACTTTGTATACAGGGGCCAATGATAGAAGTAGAGTCCCATGCAATTTACAGATTCTATTAACAATATAAACCTATTTATTTGTCTCACATGAGCATTTTCTCCCAAACTACAAATTTTCCTCCGCACATTGTGAGAATTCTTTGCCAGAACACATGTAATTTGAGAGACCTATGACTAACAAGAGCTATAGTTTATCAAAGTTGGGTGCATTATCATCTGCCTTGAAGAGCTTCATCACTTTGGTAGCTCTACATTTAAGTCAAAGGCACAAAAATGTTTAAAAGTTAAATTTCGAATGATGAAGATGCTCAAGTTTCATCTACCTTCTCATTGGCTGTCATGGTGGAGATTAGCTCCAGAAGAATAGCATGGAAAGGGCACCATTTTAATTACTTGTCTTATAAGTAACTATAAGCAGAAAACATAATTCAAATTTAACCAAAATTGAAAACCAGTCCTTATCAGTTCCAAATGACAAAGTTATATCTTCTGAATCAGCATCAATGTAGAATTTACATTTTGCTTTTAACTCCTCAAGGAGGGACACCTCCAACATCCCTTGCTAAACTATTTTAACAAAAAAACAAGCTTTATTAGAGTACAACGAAAGTGGCAGGAACAGCAATTTTACCATAACAATTTGTATATTGAAGTTATATGTACAGGAGAAATGTCAAGCACCACACAGACAAAGCACTAAGGTCTTGCCATTATACTCTTCGCACAAAAATTTCATATGGGGGACAAAGTATAAAGGAACCACAGTAGCACAAACAGAAATTTTGTCTACTATATTCAATATTATGAATTTATAATTGGAAGATGTGCTTGCTTACCACCAAATAAAACCGTCCGTCTGGAAGTGGCTCACATCTGAAACAAGTAGAAAACAGAATTTCTGATTTTGGTGTTTCCTTGTAATTGTATATAGATAAAGAGAGGGAAAGAGAGAGAGAGAGAGAGAGAGAGAGAGGGGCTCCAACACATACTCGGTTATTTCCACTTCACAGGCAAGGTCTGCCATGGAACCTGTCGAAGGGTCAAAACCAACCTGAAATCAAGTAATGCAACGATAGGATATCACAACAGACATACACAAACAAAACTAGGACAAAAAAAAAATTTGGTAGCTCCATACCATTCCCATTCGTCTATTTCCTTCCATTATTCTTCTCACCTTTTTCAGTTGAAAAACAAGCAGAAAATAAATTTATCAACCTTTATTCTGGACAACGATGAAAGATGGACACAACAAAAGGCAAAAGCACAGAGTCGGTATTGTTGGCGGTTTTGATACAAATAATTTATGTTATCCTTTACACTGATGAGGTCTTTCCAAAACATAAGATTTAGCAGTTTGCAGCGTTTTTATATATATATATATATATATATATATATATATATATATATATATATATATATATATATATATATTGTTGCACGTGGAAGAGAGAGAGAGAGAGAGAGAGAGGGAGAGAGAGAGAGAGAGAAAGAACTTCTTTCATATCGTCCCCTAATCTCTATTTAAAGAGAGATTAGGGCACGGCTGTGGCTGTTACATAATTAAGACATAAAAAGTTATAAAAAGACAAAAGGGAACTCTAACTTTTAAATAATCAAATAACTACCA
>JAANDH010000949.1:0-37502 GCA_011799765.1 Nymphaea thermarum
TTTGCGTGAGAGAATAAAAACAGGGCAAAAAACTGACTGTTATTATTGAATTATAAAGTAAACCATGTGGTTAAAGCAGCGGCAGGGCCAGAATTTTTTTGGTTGAAGGGCATTAGCAATAAATTTTAAATTTTTAAGGGGCATCAACATTTAAATGAGAAAAATTACCTTATGAAGTGTCAATATGAATTTTTTTTTTTTGGATCCGTGTGGGCAATTGCCCACACCTCTCCGTATATATTCATGTCCTTTTCCTTTCATTAATTTATCGTTTTATGTTACGCCTTCCGACACTTGAAAGCTGGAAATAAAAAAATTACTCTTAACTAGAAAATCCCCTCCATGAGGGCCACCCAATACAGCACCCAACCTAATCAAAATATATATGGTTCGGAAACAATTTAGTTGGCCTTTCTTCTAATGCCTGCAGAGTGCTTGATTTGATCAAATATAGTTTGGACTTGAAGGCATTGGATGATATCAGCGCAGGTCCTGATATAAGTAACTTAAAACTTCCACTAAAATGGAGGCATTGGGTAGGCACTTGTGGAAAGTATAAAACGTCCACATAGGTCTATTACATATACGTGTATATATACGATTGTGGACAGTATAAAGCATCTACACAAGTCCATTGTAGAAACAGTTTAAGACCTATGTAATTATTTAGGACATATGTCAATATGTTGAACAGACATGTAAATAATTACATAGGTTTCAAAGCACGTTGACGTATGTCTTAAATAATTGTGAGAAAGCCCTAACAATCGCCCCAAAAGAAAGTCATAAAAAGGAAAAGCACTGACAGCAGTAAGATGAACAGGCCATTCAGTAGGGCTCCTTTGCCTAAATATCGAAACAAAAAGATTGTGGTAATAGAAAGTGGAAACTATTGATGAAGAATGAAGTCGTAGGAAATAAGCTACATGGTTCCATGCAAAAGAGAAGCCTCTAGACGAGGCTTAGTGGCGTGCATTCCTCGTTATCAGTCATTCTACATCTCTATACTCTGTGTGGTATACAGATCGTATACCTGCCGATAATTGAGAAAGCGATTGATGCCGCCATTGTTGAAGATGTTGAGAACACCAGAAAACGAGTGCCAAAAGGTCTAATGTGGTTCCGACCTGTGTATATAGGTCGACATCCACAAATCTCTCACACACTTTCCAAAGATTTTGTACAAGAGCGATCCCCTTCACTAACAGTTAATGATTACAAGAGATGCAATGTCCTTGAAGATAAGGATCTTGTTTATAAATTAAGAAAGGTTGGTGTTCTTTCCATTTTGATGAAATTCAAATATATATATATATATATATATATATATATATATATATATATATATATATATATATATATATATATATCCCAGCGCAAAGCCATGCACATAACAGGGAAAAGTGACACCTTCCCTTCATCCGCCTCGGCCTCCGCCTCCTTCCCTCTCCCCCGACGCCTTCCCTTCATCCGCCTCCTTCCCGCTCCCCCGCATCCTTCCCTTTCTTCCTCCTCCCTCCTTCCCTTTCCGCTTCCGCCCCTTCTTCCCTTTCTTCCTCCTCCCTCCTCCCTCCTTCTTCCTCCACTTCCTTCCCTTCTCCTCTCCTTCCCCTTTCCTCCTCCTTCCCTTCTTCCGCCTCCGCCCCTTCTTCCCTTTCTTCTTCCTCCCTCCTCCCTCCTTCTTCCTCCACTTCCTTCCCTTCTCCTCTCCTTCCCCTTTCCTCCTCCTTCCCTTCTTCCGCCTCCGCGTCCGCCTCCTTCCACGATCCTTCCTTTCTCTTTCCCCTTTCTCCTTCCTCCTTCCCCGTTCCTCCTTTCCCCTTTCTCCTTCCCCCTTTCTCCTTCCCCCCTTTGCCTTCTTCCCTTATTCTCCTTCCTTCCCTTCCTCTCCTTCCTTCTTCCCTTCTTCCTCCTCCCTCCTTCCCTTCTTCTCTTCTTCTTCCTCCTCCCTCCTTCCCTTTTCCTCCTTCTTCCTTCCCCTTTCTCCTTCCCCCTTTGCCTTCTTCCCTTATTCTCCTTTCTTCCCTTCTTCTTCTTCCTTCATCCCTTCTTCCTCCTCCCTTCTTCTCTTCTTCTTCTTCCTCTTCCCTCCTTCCCTTTTCCTCCTCCCTCCCCGCCCCTTCTTCCTCCCCAACGGTAAAAAAAAAAAAAACCAGAAATATTATTCCCTCTCTCTGGAATAATATTTCTAGAAATATTATTCCATTTTGAGCTCCAACAGTAAAAAAAAAAATTTGATGAAACTAAAAAAATTATGAAAATTTGAATTATTTTTTTACTGTGCTACAGTAAATTTCCAGCTACCTCAAGGACAAATTCTCTTCCTCTTGGTTGCTGTCATTGACATGCAACCTGTCCAGAATTTAGGTGTAAATTCCCGAGGAACATCCTGAGTGCGAAGTTACCTTACAGCACAGGACATGCAGACACATTGTAGTAGTTGAATTCATCTAAGCCACATTGATTTAAGACAAGTGCGTCGATCGAATCCCTAGCCAGGCAGGCAAATCTCTACGTGCCCAACATGTTCCTTTCAAAATGTGAACAAGCTTCCCTCTTCTGCAATACACAATCAAAAGTGGTGTTGGTCTTGTTATGACGACCAATGATGACATTATATTTTCCTTTTATTATAGCAAAACCTGGGTATATAGCTCTAGATGGCAATCAAAGCTCATGATTGATCGTTAGCAATGGCTGTTCGATTTAGCTATCCCTTTCAAAAGACAAGGGGATCATAACAAGCATTAACAGGGGTCTGGTTGGCACTTTCTGAAAAGCTGTTCCACAAATAATAGCATTGCCGCGCTAAAAGCCAAGAGATCTAGGTTCTATGTTGGGGAAAGAAGATCAGATGTTTCGTACTGCAGAAATGGTTAAAAATCATTTGTCTACGTTCCGAATCCACCGAAGTTTGTAGTCTTACGCTTCCAAGAACAAAGATCCAGCAGACACTTGATTCCCGTGATCTACACTCTAAAATGACTTCAAATATCTTTGCTGAAGGGCTGAAGCCAAAGGGATTCCTCCATCTTTTAGATGCATCTGGAACTACTGCTTGAACTCATTGACAAAGAAGGTGCTTACCGGGTGTCCAACCAAATCCAGATTCTATTAGTTAGATCCCGTAAAGAAACAGTTTATCGGGCTAACAGATGGATAAAGGACTATATGCAGTTCTAACCAATTCAGAGCAGAACACATTGCCACAAGCTAATGCCATTGCTGAGAATCTGAACGATTCTCAGTAAACTTTTTATACATGAAGCCTCGCAATGGAACAGGCATGTTTAGTTCAACTAGATTACAGGAATATATCCAACCCCTCTGTTTTGGTTTATCTCCATCCTCATCTTTCCATGGTATTATCATCTGTTGAGTTTTTGAGTAAACGGAGAGTTAAATGTGAAACTAAAGTCTAATGAGTTCAAAAAGCGGTAGTTCTTATGGTCAAGAATTTAGCTCAAGCTTGGAAGCTTGATGACTCCTGATCCTTAGCTCCCCTCAGAAAGGTTTTTCATGTAAGCCAAAGTGTATTTTTAATTTCGACTTGAGATCTGACTGACCAACTGGAATTTCAATGAGCGCGTTTTCAGTCAATCTGAATTATGGGTATTGGAGTAAGATAGGGTTCAACTGGGAAGGAGAAATGCAGTGGGTGCGTGACACCAATATGGCCTCAATCATAAGAGAAGGTTCTGGATGGGCTGCACACACCCACAGATTTGACTGCATAATTTCTGCAGCAGGGGTAGGACCCTGATCCACCTTCATCTATTATTAGCTCATGGTTCTTTCCACTACCAACTTTTCTATTGTTATTAGCTCATTCTTTCCAATAAGGTACAGTAGCGTGCCTTTATTCGAGTCAAAAGAGACTCTTTATTCTCTAAATCATTTATTGGAATTTGCTAACCTCAGAGGCAACTCTCCTGCCCATCTTGACTGCAGGCCAACGAGCATACAACTCCCAGTGACAAGATTTCTTTACCCACCGTTCCAAGTGCTGATGCCCTAAGAATGCTCTAAAATGACGTTTTTGTTTGCTGCCGTTTGTTTTAGCTGACAAATGAAGAAACAATGACATCCCACGACGGCAGAATATTATTGAGATTAAGCTTAAGGTCACTTGAGTGAAATCAAGAAGAACATATCATGTTCAGATTTTGGACAATGTTCTAAATATGTTGTCGACAGTGGCGGAGCCAGCGGGGGGGCAGGTGTGGGCGCCTGCCCACGCCAGCCCAAAATATTTTAAAGGTGACGGGTGGAGTAACAGTGCCACTGCTAAAGGCGTCTGCCCATGCCAGCCAATTTTTCAAGGTACCTGCCCACGCCAACCAATTTTTCTGGCTCCACCAAACCACGTCCAGCATCCTAACCATGTACATCTCTAAGATAAGTCGTCACTTGGTACAAGAGTTTTTTTGTCGCGAGCAGGAAGGCCGAAAAGCAGGAGGTCGATAAAGATGTAGAATTAATTCAACAACCTTTACTATTAAACCAACCAACTTTATCATTCACAAGCCAAAGGCATAAGCGACAATGGGTTCTTTTTTATAACTTTTTCATCTCTTTCGAGGATCATAAATAGCATACGCGTCGAAAGCGCCCACCTAGGAAGTATATACTGGCTCTATACCAGTTGTCGCGTAATGCAGAGACCTCGTATACTCTCCGCTTTCCGCCAAGAAAGTATTACATTATATTCCTCCAAAGTTGTAATAAAGGGCAATACGATTCAGGGTTCGAATTCAAGGAGGGCCAAAAGAAACAAAAACGATCCACGTAGTCAGGCGTACAAAGCCATTGTGAAGCCTAGGGCTCCATTTCTATGGCGGGCATCCGCGTTGCATCTACGACCACATGGCACCTGCTGATTGAACGCGACAACTTAGAGGTACAACTGTGCAAGACCTCACATGATTCTTCTCCCATCAGCCACAACGTCATCATCCGCGCCACAATTATTACATGCAACAGCTCGCGTTTTGTATTTACTCCCACAACCAGAAACCGAGCCACCACTTTTCGCATTTAGCATGCTTGTGTTCTCAAAAAAGAAGATTGAAAACGATGGCGGCTTCTGGCTTTTCTGCGAGTGTAACGCCACGTCAAAAGATGTCACATGGTGGCTGTTCCCACTTTGCAGAAATCCATCGTCGGCTACCCACTCAAAAGGAAGGCGAGATATCAGAAAATGGCTTCCCTTTTTTGTCATGGCGACAGAAAATTCGTACATATACCTGATCCATCACCCCTGGACGGCCTCATTCTCTAAAGGGAGGACGAGCTGCAGTACGAACATGCTGCCATCGGTTTTCTCAACATCATCATCTTTATCCTTTTTCTTTTTAAATCATTCATAAAATTTTAGGTTAGCATCAACCGTTACTTGTGTTGTTTATATATATATATATATATATATATATATATATATATATATATATATATATATATATATATATATGTGTGTGTGTGTGTGTGTGCACGCGCGTGTGTGTGTGGGGATTTCTTCCATCTAATGCCCCCGGCCTCTCTCACATACAGCCGATGAAAAACGTGACGGATGGATGGATGACCATATGATTTCAGCATAAAAGAACGAGTTAAAAGAAAATCATGAGTTAGGCATAACTTTCTACTAAAACGGACACATCCACAGGCACAACATACAATCAATCACAACATACTACTGTTTCACCAGAATGTAAGATTTTAATTTGGAGGGAGATTAGGGAAAATTGTTTTGGAGGAAGGAGTCAAATCAAGCATGGCAGTTACCCGCATAATAAGCTCTTCTTTTCTTCCTCCAACCTTAGCATTCTTTGCACTCAAAAAGCTCTTCAGCTCCGAGACTGTAAGAGATTCCAACTGGTGTCTCTTGTACTGCTCCACTACCTACCCATGTCCAAGACAAAGGCATTAGAAGCCATACAATAACTTTAAAAAAAAAATAAGAATAAAAATTTTGCAGTCTCATTACCCTGGTGGTCATATCAGCATTTTCAAGTTGTGTGCAGGCTCGTTTCTTATAAACAGGCTGCTCTTCTCCACTTCTAATCTGAATCATATTTCATCGACTGAATTTGTGAGTCTAAAGCCTAAACATGAAAATGCTCCACAGATAATTCCTGATTGTCCATTGAGAACTCAAAATGCACACAACTTGACTGCAAGAACAGGTGGTCACAATAAATCTTGTAAAACCTCACTTTCCAGACGAGTGCTCGTCTCATGCTCACAAATTGTAGTGGAGGTCTAATAAGCACACCAAGTGCGAAAGGCATATTTATAATCAAAGATTAACTCATACTGTACAAGAAAATGGCAATCAACACATAGCATCCAATTCTGTTTGATAACTGCTCTGAATCAAGAACGAGAGCAGGAAGCAGTGACTGAGGGACCACGAGTGACCCACGACAGAGAACAAAAGGAGTGCAAGAGGCGATAGCAATAGCCCAAACTATCCAAGTGATTCAAGAGAGCAGCTCCTATGTTAGAGTAGAGGAGCATCAGCGACTGAACAATATCAACGTGTAGGAAATTTGCAAATTTAAAGTACTTTTGTCTTACTTACCTGTCCTTAGTCAGGCATGTATGAATTCTCCTTACCAAGAATCATGACGTCAATTTGAGATTTTTCCGTTCTACTTCAACAAGTTTTAGTGAAGTATGAGACTGAGTCTTACGAACACATCTAATATATGGAAAATGCATAATGTGACATGTTTTTCCGTAACCATGCTATATAGAATAATAGAACACATCTGCAAGTAAAAATAAACAAAAAAGAACATGCAGCCTTGAACCTTCAAGGCCATTTAGGAGGGAGAGGGAGAGAGAGAGAGGTCTTAGGAAAAGCAAAAAGCATTGAATGAAAGGGTGGCAACAGATAGTGAATTCAAGAAGCTAACAAGCCAGTCCAGGAGATATTTGCAATTTTTGGTGTCCTGAATTGGATCCAAGGTTGCATTCTCTATGAATGGTAGTTCCTAGTTCCAGTTGCAAAGCATCTGCATACTGAATCACAAGAGTTGGTGAACATTGGAAAAATGGGACTTCCCCAATCTGTTAACAAGCACTGGAGGTATCAATCTCCATCACCAATCACATTACCATGTCAAATTTTCTATTAATAAACACTTTATACTTGTTAAAAATGTTTGCATGTATTCTACCAATCTTAAGGTGGAGAGGATGGTTGTGAAAGTGAAAAGAGAAAAGTAGGAGAGAGAGTGAGAAAAAAGAGTTGGGGATACCAGTCTCAGAATGGGATTGGTTGAACCCGTTCACCAAAAATATACACATATACATGTGCGCACACACACACACACACACACACACACACACACATAGAATTAGATCCTAACAACCCACTGTTGAGTACAATCTGGGAACTCCCTCTTCTCTCTCCTTATTCAATGCTCAACAGTAAGTGAATGTGAGTGGAGAGAAATAGAGAGTTGTCACGATCAAATGCATTATATATATATGCACCCACTTTGGTTAGGCTACTCCAAGAGATTCAGAAAGCTATCTGGAAGATGACTATTGCCTTTTTATGATTCCAATACTTGCACATCGAGTAAATATCAGAGCAATTATCAAGCCAAAAACCTTTTCCAAGTGAAGCCTTTGTCTCCTGATTTTTTTCCATCTCCAACAGTTACTATAATCTCAATACTCAAATCCAAATGCTCATTAACACCTTTTTTGAAGATCACGCCTTTTACACCTAAAGTCAACCATGGAATTCCTGAATTTCTGAAACCATACATGTTGTCATTGCTTTAATCCACAGACAATCTTTCCCAGAAGGATGCATGGCTTTTCTCCCTTTTGGTGCAAAAAACAGGAGGAAGTCATGTAGCCTCCTTTATTGAGGTCACCATGATGGCCATGGCTTATAGGCTGCTAAAGCAAGAACAACTCGTGGAATTCCACTTGATATGGGGCCAAAACATTCCTGAAAATGAATTCCATGGGTTTCCATTTCTTTTAGTTAAGCTTCATATGATCGAACAGTTCTATGACATTTGAATTTAAGGATGTACTTTGCCCCACTATTTTCCTATAAACAACGGCTCCCACTCTTAGAGTTCTAGTTTTTGTGCAGGTAACGAAGTATGAAACTGCTATTATATTATGGAACTTTTCAAAACTGAAGAATGTAGAGCTTCATTCTGTCTCAGTCACATGTAAGTAACTAAAGAATATAAAGCTTCATTCATCTCACAGTCACATGTAAGTGGATGAAGATGCAGAAAAGGGCAATATCAAAACAACAGGGTTACCAGCGGCTATGTCTGGCAGGTACACGACCCCCTGCAGTCTACTTTTGACATTGATTTTCAGTCATTGGGAAGGGAACTGAAGGAATGAAAGAGGTGGGAAGCTTCTGCTTCTACAATGTGAGCTTATCTTTCTTGCTTCTATAGATGTAGAGACACATTTTCTTACATCGTCATCAGAGGTGTGGTGAATGAGTGCTTCTTCCCTAATGCTTTGATTTGCAAACTTTTTCTCGACAGATTTTGGGGTCTTAAGTGAGAAAACATGGCTATATATAGTCAGATATGTGAAAGCCACAATCAACTGCTAATAAGGAGTTGGGTTGTTCAAGGGCATACCATTCTTTATTTTCCATTTAGATCCTAAAACTTCTTCTTTTGCAATCTTTTCATCAGTTATCCTGGATTTGGCATTGAATATCTACAGCAAACTTGGTCTGAGTTGACAGCATGTGTTGAAGAGTATACAATTTCCTCCCAAAGATATATCAGGTCCCCAAGTTTGACATTTCAAGTTCTTCAACTATCGTTTCACTTGTTTCATTCCATCTTTGTTATTTAACCATGATAATCAGATCATGTACATATGATAACAGAGTTTCTGCATATTAAGTTCAGTGCTATGCCACATGGGTGTGGATATGGGTTCCAAGCATTAAAAACTTTAAGTGCATTAGACACCACTATATATACAGATCTGTATGTATGTAATTATGTATGTATGTATGTCTGTGCGTATAATATATGTGTGTGTGTGTGTGTGTGTGTGTGTGTGTGTGTGTGTGTGTGTGTATAAAAGAGAGAAAGAGAGAGAGCTTATTGTACATGTTTGAGAATGATATTTGTGACTGTGAACTAAACCATAGGAGGGATGGCTAAGAAGTTATTCTGTGCTTCAAAATCAACATGTACATCTCTGGTCATGTTAAAAAGCAATATCTCACCATTACCCAAAAAGAAACATAACATAACAAAAGGATGATATCATATCCACGAAATAATCATGATGTCCAATTTGTAGACTCATTGTATTATATATGGCCAAAACTAGCAAAAAAGGTGCAGCTACCTTATTTTTCTTATAAGAAAGGATTCCTCCAAGTGCTTCATTTTGGGTGACTCCATCTGGCGAATGAAAAATGGGATAAGTAGCAAAACCATTCGAAAGAAACTAGCTAAGTTACCAACTTATTATTAAGAAAAATAATTAACCTGCTGTGTCACATGTCGAAGTGCTCTTGCACATTAGGGTTGTAGTATGAGCCACTTCTTCCTCGCTTGTAGGTTTGAAACTCTGGAAGCAATTTCAATTTTGCATCTGTTTCAGATTATTCATAAGTATTGACCATGTGAGATTAACTTTTAAGCGTTAACCTCTTTTTCCTGCGAGTTTGGCATCGTGATCCTTGGACTCCGTCCCTTCCTCTAGCAAAAACCAGAATAAATAATCGCATGAAGAACTAGAGCAATTACTGAAAAATAAACATCTTTTACACACCAATGACCAAACTAGCGTCATTACGTTCATTAAAAGAAGTTTCTCAACCAAACTTACAGTATTTGCAGTGAGTTTAGAAGAATCATGCTTGTCCAAGGGAATATTGACAGCCTCTGTGATTTTCCTTGCAAAATGTAAGTTGGTCTTCATGTAGTTACTATGCATGGGACCTGAAACTTCTAGTACATGAAAGAGAAAATGTTTTTACTTGGAAGTTTCTGGAGATAGCTCTGGCTTTCACTTCTACCAGCAGAGAGTAATGAAGGGACCTTCTCTGCATCTGGAAAACAATGATAAACCCCAGAGGAAGAATGAGCGTACCCCAGAAAGCTTGATTTATATCAAGATGACTAACACAGAAATGCCATATAAAAGGAATATTAAGCGGGAAAGGAGACATTTTCCTCATTCACCCACTTTCTTATAAAACATTGAGAAGTTTGAACTCAATATTTATGTAGTTATAATCTAGGAAACATAGCTAGTCGACACTTACTCAAATGAAGCCTATCTATGATCTGTTTGCGACGCACAAAAACTGGTCGGAAGTTGGGTTTTTCTTTTGCAAAGGAACCATGAGAATCATCTAAAGCATTTGCACATTCTTTCTTTTTCTGAATGAAGTTAGAAGTTTCATTTGACAAGAAAGCTCCTGGAGGCCTTGGCGTGCGGAAATCTGCAATCCTGACATTAGCTTAGGAGGCCTTTATGAGGATGAGAGGGTCGTTCTCATACTGTATAATAAATATACCACTGGTAGTAAACAGTGCAGAAACTCTGCAACCAACTTCCACGCATGAGTCAGCTCCAGCTATCCCTGTCACATGTGGCAAGGAAAGGCTGCTACTTGCTTTTGTCCATAGTGATCTATCTGAACATTCACCAAGCTGACATGCTGTCTGCAGTATCCATTAAACACAAAGATAGCAAGGAAAATTTTAAGATTTCTGCTCCCTATGGTCTATATCAGGAATAGCAGCTCCGAGATAGGAGTAGCACAAGATATGACGACATCAAAAAAAATTTTGAAGATATTACCCAAAAAACCCATATTCAACAAATTGGAAACGAAGATCATAGTACATCTGAAAGCACATTCAAATTTCTTCCAGCATCTTCACATATTTAGTAAATGATGCCATTTGAGCCAATATAATAACAATAGATCCCCAGAAACTGTTGTCAGTATATTGCAAAACGTCTACCTTAATTTTTAGATAGCCTCCATCAAAGAAGTTCCACTCTGAAAAAAGATGAATAGAACGTTATTATTCACAAATCTGCAACTACCACCGCTAGTACATATCCCGAGGAAACTATTTTAGATTGTCAACCATTTGCATGTCTCCACACCTTCCAAGGACTTGATGAAGAACTCCAAGACTGAGATGGACTTTGAAGCACGTACAGTTTGTGGAACCGGCATCAGCCCTGAGCCTTGAAGAACCATAATGGATGGAAACCTAGTATTGATTTCCATGCATACGAGAGATCAATGTAAGATATAAAGACAGATTCTAAATGAAAAGGCATAAGATAAGAACACATGTATGACATTCCTAATTAGGGTAATGATAAAGCCTATGCTAAAATACAGAGCAAAAGTTGTTGAAAATAACAAAACCACTGGTCTTTTGTGAACCCTCCATGGGTAAACTTCACTTTCAGAAAGTGCTCGACGGACAACCCAAGACCATACTGTAGAAAAGGGAGAACAGAAAAAATAAAAATGGAATTAATAGTATAGACGGTTCTAAGCATATATGCATCTAATTCACAACATTAGAGCATATCTGGAAGACATTTACCTTGTGAAGCAAGAGCTCTTCATAATCAAGGACGATCTCCCCAGGAGGTGATCTAGAGAGACCTGACTTGCCAATTGCTATAGTATCCATAACTTCAAAGATTAAACTAGCTTATAAATAAGAAAGAAAACAAATTTGAAAATTGTTCCGATGACATCACAAAAGGAAGAGAACTAAAAGAGGGAAGGTTAAAAGTTTTGCTGCATGATTATCAATATGCCATTGCTTTGCTGTTAACGAGAACAGAGATGTAAGAAGAAAAATTTCAGAAGAATTATCTGAGTCTTGGAAGTTGAATGAGATGCTTGAAGACACTAGGCTTTGTTGCAGATGGTACTGATGCTGGATTGAAAGCATTTGACATTTGTAGCTGCAGGACTTTTATAATTAAAATAATTTAAGACAACAGACCATGCCATGAGAAGCTTCAGTAGATTGCTTAATCTTCTTCATGAATAAGGTAAAACTAGGGATTGCATTATGAAGAGCTAATACTGAGAATCATGTAATTGGCTGTAGAACAGATCAGTATAGAACAAGTCCAACACAGAAGGCCAGGAGACATGAATCTTCAGCTTTTTGAAGCTTTAGTACACCATATGGTCTTCACCAACTGACCGCATAAACAAGTAACATCACTCAATGAAGTTTCTACCAATAATTGAATATGTTTTATAAAAGGATAGCAGAAAAATGACCAATACAAATCCCGATAATGCGGATATCGTTGTCCATATACTTACTGACAGGCCTAATTTACCATTATAAGCTAGATTCCACGCAAGAAGCCTTGCATTCAATACTAAGTTTATCAACTGAAGCAACTAGCTATAGATAAACCTTTGTAGCAATGTCGTTCATATGTAGAAAGTATTGTTGTCAAAACAGAAGACGTTTTTATCAGGAAAATATCATGATACTTTCAAATTATCATCAAAAAATAATATCATCATAATATTCAAAAGTTATAACGATTAAAAACTCTTTCTTATATGTACTTCAAGTGTAAGTTTCTATTTTTTCATTTTAAAAACTATTCTGAGTCTTTTATTTTGAGTCATTATCTTTTTGTAAGAAAAATAGTAGAAAACTCATAATTCCATGATTTTTCACATTATTCTTCATATACTTTTCATATCTGAGTTTTTCCCATGAAAAAAAGTGTAAAAACGCTGCTGTGAAAACCTCACTGACAAATACCCGAGGTCCCGAGCATACTTAAACGTCAAATCTGAGCAAAGAGTTTACAAATTTGTATTCCCAAGCCTTCGCGCCTTCCTTTATTTCAATCTTAAGAGTAACCCCTGGAAGAAGGGGAGAAGGAGAAAAAGCACAGGGGGTTGGGGAGCCTCAAACCTATAACATGACCGTGCGTCAAAGTGGGTAGAACTGTACATGCTGTTACAAAGTCCTCCTTGTCGATGCTAACCTCCTTGTTGCTTTCAATTTGCAGCAATCCTGACCCTATGAGGTCCATTACCTGCAAATGAGGAATGAGGGATACTTTAGACGCGACAAGTATGCACTTTTGGATTCTAGGGATCTCAAACCAGTGGGCATGTGATTTGCTATTTGCTTCAAAGGTTCTGGTGTGGGAGTGTGGGTTTCATCCAAGATTCAATATCTTAGTCGAGACCCAGTGACTTAAGCATGCTTCAATGACTTCCAGAAAGAAAGATTTAGACAATAGAATAGTCCGGACAAAAGAGTTGAGAGAGATACCTTATGTCTAGTAATGTTGACAAGATCTGGAGACACGACAAAAGTTACGTCATTATCTGGACCAATTTGTGCCGTCTGCGAACGAGGGCAAGCAGTTTGTTAAGTCAATCCACTAGATACTATTTTTTAAATCCTTTCTTTATTTTCCATATAGAATAATTATTCAAGGACCAATCTTTCACTTCTTTTTAAGGTCCAACAGTCAACCAGGGAGAACCTCATTACGCAAGTTAATATTCTTTTAACGAAACAAAATTGGCCTCAATATGACAATGTAAAATAAAGCAGAAACAGATAGAATATATGAAACAAGAACCATGTAATGCATTAAGAAGACAAACCCAGTAGATAGGAGTGAACAGACTTTTTGATGAAAAGAGACATCATTTCTGCGCGTATCTGAGATCATGCACGAAAGTGTCGGAAAGGAAACTAGACAATTAATGCATAGTGTCTATGCACATCATCGGAGCTATAGCACACCATGTCCAAGCTCCATGATAAGCTTTCTTTCATGGATGTCTGGATTTATTTCGGAGCTATAGCACACCATGTCTAAGCTCCATGATCAGGTTCCTTTTCATGGATGTCTGGATTTGTTTGAACATATTTTATATATCTTCAACTATCTGGGTCTAAAAGATCCTTTTGTACCTGAGAAACATTAGAAATATTAGGTTTGGATTTACGGATCAGGGTTGCCTAGAAAAATATCTCAGAATTCTGATAACTGTTACAAGACATATCAACTTATATTTACAGGAAAATTTCATGTATGACCATTGGTAGTACCATGTCCATATAAGTGAATAAACAGGAACGAGGAAAACAGGGAAACCCCATCCGTACAAAGTGTTCAATTTCCACGTAGAGGAAATAAGGCAATTCCTAAGACACTGGTAAAAATTTTTAAATACCCCGCCCCATTTGTTTTCTTGGGCGTATGTCCGTTTTGACGCCGCACCCTTTATCCTCTTGCTCTTGGTCTCCCTCTCCTCTCAATTTCTCTCAAGCCTTCTCCTCCAACCGAGAATCCTATGGCCGAACCAGGCGATCGCCGGCCATCAGCGAGATCTCCAACGACTCTAACTGCACGGCATCATGGCAACGGCGCGGCATCAGCCTCCCACACCACACGGTAAGTTCTCTTCTTTCATTCCCATCATATTTTCATTCGTTTCAGGTTTTAAGGGTTCCACTCTTCCAGGAAAATGCACCGGCGGTTGCCAGCCAACTCGGGAAACCACTTAGGTAATCGGCGGCACGGCACCGGCCCAAGCCTATGTTTCGTTTTTGTTTAACCCCTTTTTCTTCTATATGTTTCAGGTCAAAGAAAATCACCTTGAAACATTTCTGTTAAGGAGGGTTCTGAAACGATCGAGGCTTTTAGATGCTCAAAAGACCCTTCAGCAAGCTAAAACCTCGGTCAAGGGTTTCAAGTCGAGAGTTCTCAAGTTTTTTTTTTTTTTTAATGAGATTCTTTGCCCTAATACCACCTTCCAATGTTTTGTATCCAAAGATTCGAAATAGCAGTGATCTGTTTGTTCAACATTTACTGACTGTATTCTTTTGTTTGCTACTAAAAGCAGTGGACAGAAACAAAATCAAACAAGGATTACTTCGGTTTATGTTCCATTGGTTCATGGAGTGATGAGCTGGGCATCAGCAAAAAATCATACCCATTGACCGAGCAGGAGATAATGGCATACCACTTTAATGGCGTATATGTCAGTTTTTTCCTCATTGGAAGCGAAACTTGAAAAGAAGCTGAAGCCATCATCCAAGCATCTCCAGTTGGCATTCAAGAGCATGGATCTTAAGCTGCACTCAATGGCTCTATTCACAAAGCTGCTCAGCTTGACCTCCTCCTCTGTCTCTACTTGACTCACAACCTGTAGCAACACAAAACAAACATAAAAAGAAATGTAGTGCTTAAGTTAAAACTTCTGCTAACATCACCTCAACTCGTTAACCTTAGACGGTCCCTTCAGTAACAAAAGAACAGAAAATCGGGAAAAAAAAAAGGAAAACGAAAGAAATGCAGCCTGCAAAAATGCAACAAGCTTAGACACTCATAAACATGAAAATAAATTAGAGAACCTTCAAATACAGAAAAAGATATGCATTTTGTCTGAAACACAAATCGCTTTCTAAAACCAGCATCACAAGATTCACAACTATCATACTAATGCAAGCGTTAAGAATCACTCCAAGAGTTCGTAACTTTCAGAAACATCATGTGTGCTTCTGTTCATCCATTCTTCGTCACTGAAATCATTTCACGGATTGTAGCAATCATCCATTTACCAAAGGCTTACGGAGTCATATGAATACAGAATTAACGGACTATGATTAGAATCATAATCACTCAAATACTTTTTGTTTGAATAACAAGTAAGCCTTGAAATTTGATCACGTACGTGTAGAAACATAGCCAAGAATTGCATTCGAAGAGGAATTCCAAATACTTACCCGTAACCTTCGTCGGAACTCTATGACAGCCTTGGATACCGCCTCTGACTGCGATCTCTGCCACAATTATGCGAGCGAGAGTGAAAGATGAGAGAGAGAGAGAGGCGCACGAAGTTCAGATGATTTAATGCGAAGAAGCGACACAGTAAGGAGCAGATAAACGATGATCCGATCAAAGTCGGTGGCTTATCTAGACGAACCTGATAGACGATGTGAATCTTGTCGTCCTCAGCCACACAGGCGACGCGGAATTCCCGCGAGACTCGCCAGCAGAGAGTCTCGATCTCAAGGAAGAGGGAGCGCGGAGGGTGGGGCTCGCACTGGAGCGTGAGTTGCAGGTCGATGAAGGTATTGTGCAGAGGGAAGGGGGTGGCCGCATGGAGAAGAAGCTTCTTTCTGAACATCCCTTCCCGCGCGTGCGTTCCTTCCCCTGACGATGACGATAACTGATCTCTCGAGAATAAAATGGCGCCAAAATTTTTGGCCTTCCGAGATAATAACGAGTCGATCCTAGCGGTTTGAGTCGTTCTCGTCCCCTTTGGAGTGCGTCTCGGGTGAGTTGAGTCGGTAATGCCTGTGAAGATCCAAGTTTGTTATTGGATATAGAATTTCAGATGCCGTACCGGCTGCGATGGATGTAAGGATTCATTCTTTAATTCAGTATCATGTTTATTACTATTTGCAGTTCTAAACACTATTTGGAGTTCAAAAAATATTTGCAGTTCAAAAAATAATATACTGAAGCATGATAGTGACCACGAGATTAGAACATTTTAAACTATTTGATTGTGAATGTATTCTTGCAAGTTACGCTATGCCCCATAAAATAGAAGTTAGCTACATTGTAAACGAGCCCGGGAGTGGGTCGGGTTGTTATATGCTTGTTAGTTGAACCTAAAGGTCCAACATTTTCGTTATCAGATTGAAGTGTGTCATGTTTGATATACGGAAACTGCTAAAAGCTCTAGTTCCATGTTTTGTGGCCTGCTAGGGAAGGCAACAACAGCAATTCTGTACATCAAGAAAATATTACATTGGCCCGTTTAAACTTGACGGTGCCGTAAAATTTGTGAAAGAGGGCAACGTTAGGGGAAAAATTCGTATAGCTGTTCTTTATGGTTGATCAAGTTAATAGAATTTCACTCTTTATGGTTGATCAAGTTAATAGAATTTCACTTTAAGTATTTATTAGATTATTTTAATGACATGAAATATCTTATTAGAAAAAACGTAAACGTAGTCCCATTTCTTAATTATAAGAAAAAAATAAGCTCAAAATGGAGTTCCTCAAACAGAACAAGGGGATCCCAACTATAGGATTTTTGGGTGAAAACCCCAATTTGATGCTACATTCACTATTTGAACACTCAATTTTGCTTAATTGGACATACCTTTCAGAAGGAAGAAAGTCACACACTAATCAGATCTACACTCAGTCAATTCTCTACTAATAATGGCAAATAGATAGCAGGTCTCACAAGTATTGGAGGAAAGGCTCACCTAGGGCTGGACGTTGGGCGGACTGGACGTTGGGCGGAGCCGATTCAAAGTCAGGCTCAGGCTGGCCTGGGGTCTGGCCTCATATGGCCCAACCTGATTTTAATAAATAAATAAATAAACATGTATATTTAATATATAAATAACATATCTAAAAGCAAAATATAAATATAAATATATGAAATATAATTTTATAATATATATTTAGTTGTAAATGGCAGAAGTCAAGTTCGAATCGGCCCGAGCCCTAATTTGGCAGCCTTTTAGGCCCACCATCTACACACGCTGTTTTTATAGGGGAGGGAAAAGTATTAAATCTTGCACCAGTGGCAGGGCACCTCCCCACACACCCACTTTTTAGAGAAAAAAAAAATGGATCCGGATTTTTTGGACCCGATTGAAAGCCCCTTAAATAAAAAAAAAAAATTCTGGATTGTAAACCAACTCCATTAATAGATAGGATTCTATTCTACACAGGCGACAAGTTCTCATGGTCATATCCCACCCGAACAACAAATGAAAAGGTGATTGTCCCATTATAGCATCGAAATGGGCTGGCTCCCCTGGCCACATATTCTGGGGTTTGCTTTTAGATCTTGGCGTTTGGTCGAATATATATAAATATATATATATATTTATATATATATATATATTCAAATCTCATGTAAAAGTCAATTCGTGCCTAAATCTAGGTGCACTTCCTAAGACAAGGGAGAACACAATGGCAGAGCTAGGTATGGGCAGTTGCCCACACAGACCCACATAATTAATTTGACGGCATAATTTAATTTGTTACATATTGGTGCCCCTTGAATTTACAATTTTTCATATTAGTGACCGTCGGCCACAAATTTCTGGCTCCGCTATAAATAGAACACCACCTAGGATTCAGCACTTGTTCTAGATTGGGCCTAAAATTTCAACTAAAGAAAATTTGTGATTTTAAGTAGTTGGCATTTGATCCCATTTTGGAACTAGGGTTGAACAGGCCTCTAAGATGTCTTGAACTCTTGATCTTCTTTATGTAAGGGTGAACACAAGCCTAGTCAAGCCAGAGTTTAGTCAGCTCGAACTCGGCTCAACTAATGAAACCTCGAGTTCTTCTCGGCTCTGAGCTCGAGAATAGCTCGATGGAAGTAGCTTGAGCTCGAGCTCAACTCGATTAAGACTTGACAAATTGGTTTGAATAGAATTGACATTCATCGTTACGTGTTGAGCTCGAGCTTGACTCGATTAAGGCTCGACAAACTCGTTTGAATAAAATAGGTATTCATCTTTATGTGTTGAGCTCGAGCTCGACTCAATTAAGGCTCGACAAACTCATAAACTTGTTTGAATATATCAACTTGATTAAGGCTCGAGCTCGACTCGGTAGTTACGTGTTGAGCTTGAACTCAACTTGATTATTTGAATGAGTCGACTCACGAACTCGAGCTCGACTCAATAAGTAAATGACTCGGCTCGAACCCGTTCATGAGCCGAGCTTTAACGAGTTGAGCTCGAGGAGCATGACTCGTCTACCTTCATGTCTTTTAAGTATAAACCCTAATGCAAGTAGCAGAGCTCATTTTGGCAGGATAGTTCTTACCATTTTATAACATTAGTAGGGAATGAATCTAGTGCCTCAGTGAAAAGGTTAGGATTTTCTCTGTTTTTGAGTTTTTCGAATGAATTCTAGCTTTAGAGAATAGGTTTTGTTATTCTTTTGCAAATGGGCATTTTTTCTTCTAATAAATTCTTGATATCAGTAGGCTGTAGTGCACAGTTCTCATGGGCCTTGTACCAGAACGTAACTGCACTTGTCATTTTTACACTGCTAATGTTTGATTTAATCCGAAGCAGGTGATGTAGGTGCTTTAGGATGGTGGGATTTATTTATTAATTTTGGGTATGATTTAATTGTTTTCTTTAGTCTCACCACGAAAGCCATGCAAAGTGGATTTATTAACTGTTCCTTGTGTACTTCTCTGGGCAGAATAGCAGAGTGCTTTTCATTTTTAGTTTGCACGAAATGGTCAAATCCAGCTATTCATCGACTGTCTCATCATAGAGGACCAAGTTCGTCTTCACAAGCTATTAGATATCTTGACTGGAACAGTGGCCTTGTGGTGTCAACTGAGGAGGATGAAAGCCAAAACCACATGTGCTCTCCCCCCAGGATATTGGTGGCCATGTTATGAAGATTCCAGTGATTGTGTTCCAGGTTGTGCTTTGTATGCACCTAGAGGTACTGTTGGACTATCTGTTTTATCCTTTCATACGAGGCAGTTGACTACTGCATCATGTATTTTGACATTAATTTCATACAATGGCAGGGTACACCACAAAGTGCTCGATACATCCCTCTGGCAGTACTCTTCTTGCCGCTTTTCGTTCTTCAAGGCATTGGAGTTGTGTTTGCTCTATCGAGGTTGGTTGAGAAGATTATTCTTTTACTTAATAGTGGAACTCGTACTGGAAGATATTTCAGTATCTCTTCAAGAGCATGTGATTGGTTGGGGTTCTTCCATCATGGTTCAAGGTAAGACATCTCCTGTGTCTCTCTTCTGGGTTGTTACTCTAATGTGCACTGACTTCCATTACGTGTGACATCCTAGTTTATTATAGGCTAATTGTATTAGAAATTTTTTAAATTCTTACAGGCTTTTGGGTTGGTGGTCGATTGATGAAAGCAGTAAAGAAGAACAGGCCCGGCTTTTCCATTCCGCAAATGCTGGGTAAGGATCCATAATTGCTGCAAATGTGGTTTAAGTCTTCCATGCTGTGCAGTGGTAATGCCTGTCAGCTCCTTTATTAAGGTTGCTTCAGTGCTTTGCTCTGGAAATTGCAATGCATGTAGTTTGAGGGCATGGGGATGTATACTCGTATTGGATTCTTACATAGTATTATGAATTAGAGAACTTAGCACATGGATTTTTATGTTGAAGATGCAACCTGTTTTTTGTGCACGGGTGAACATATATTGCAACTTAAGTATGTTTCATGTCAAAAGAGCTCAAGCCTTTCTGTATGTGTGAGGAATTATTTGAAGTGGCTTTGCTACCTGAAATTGCTATGGTGCTACCGTACTAAGGTATTATCCACTGATGCTTCTGGACTCTGACCAACACCTAACTCCCTGACACTAGATGAACACTTCACTTTTGTGAATATAGAAGTATCTAAAAAGTTGAATACCTGATATCATGTGCGCGACACTATTATCTGACATACAATGTATCCATGACTCCATCCATTTCATATGTAACATATTAGTGCCGATTTTCTTCAATGATCTTGTTGAGATGGTGCACAAACAGAAGATTCTTCTCTCTCTCTATATATATATCTTTTTCTTTGTGTGTCTATTATATATATATATAACCCTTGATAATGACAGATATATGTATACATATATATGTATGTCATTCACTATTTTTGCCATCTGCTGGATTCTGGCTGGTCGCACAAATCTGATCACATGGTTGGAATGTCTGAAACCTTATTGGATTTATGTTACAATTAGCCTAAAGCTGTTGTTTTTTTTCCTGTGATCTTATAAATCTAATCTACATATTGGATTTTTTTTTCTGCAGAACATATAATTTTAAAAAGTCAACCATATCCATGCAGTTAGATTTGTGGAAAAATGGCCAGACCTTAAACCCATATGTATTGGAGCCAAGTCCAAGAATCTTATGTATAAGTATATTAAGGGTCAAAAATGCCTTTCATGGCAAGCTGTATCTTCAACTTTATACCTGTAGTGACAGTCTGCTCGTGCAATATGTGGCAAGAATCACTCAAATGTTTCATGTGTTTTCTCTTTGTTGTTTTATTGTATTTAATTTGCATATTTGGATTTTTTTCATGGGAAAATGGCTCTGTTGTTTTCTTGATGTTACCAATGTAGTTTTCTTATCTATTGTTCTTATTATTTGCTTTGTATATGTGTGTGTGTGCGCACGCATGTGTGTATATGTGCTGATGAGCTTTTAATTTTTCCTTGCCCTTAACTGTACAGGTACAACACTTTCTGTGGTCCTCCACCTGAGGTTGTAAAAAAGATGCCTAAGAAGGATCTCGCTGAAGAGGTGCTTAGAATACTGCTGTCTTGTTGGATATAATTATCATCTTGAATTCTTAACGGGGACACGATTCGGTGTTTCCTGGTTTTGTTTCTTTGTACGTTCATCATGGGCTCATTTGCAGATTGTAGTGTGTATCATGTTCAAAATTCTGGTTTGCATATCCATCCTGTATCTTGTTATGAAATTGTGTGCCTTTATTTCCATATCATTGAAGTCTAAACTTTACACATTTCCAGGTCTGGAGGTTGCAAGCAGCACTAGGAGAACAAGCTGAAATCACAAAATACAGTCAGCAAGAGTATGAAAGGCTGCAAAATGTAATTAATATCTCTTGTTGTTCAAACCATCTATTATTATTGAATTGAAGGATCCATGTAATTGCTTTATGACTATTTCAACTTGTGGTTCATTGAATCCTCTTTTATCTGCATTCTAATGCATCAAATAATTTGCTTAGAAGATGTGACATCCACATCTTGTCATGTTTATTCAACTTGAGGCATTGGATTTTGTTGAACTGTTGTGGTAATTGAAAAGTTCAAGTTTTACTTGAAAATTCATATTCTGTTTGCATGTGCTTTAGCTGTGAGCTAACTGTTTTACTTCTTTATTGATGATAATATCGTGTAGGTTGATAATTCATTAGGATTTCCCAAGTTCATTCTGACTTGTACACAGTTGCAAATGCATCCATACCCTGTTATGGTCGACAAAGCCAACCTTGATGTTTGCAGTTTTGAGAGAGAGAGATCTTCGTCCTTTTATCACCGTAATGATGCTAAGCAGCTTACCATAGTTATGTAGTTGATAAATTGGTTTCCATTATCATCTGAAAGTGCTTGTATGCCATTCTACGTAACTCATTCATTTCTTTCACTTTTTGAAGGTATTGCCTTCATTCCATTAGAAGCAAATAGTATTTTTTTTTTTTGGGACATGTTAAAGAAAAAGATACTCTAGCTGTCGACCACAATGGAAATTCAAGTGAAACGTCAAATTCAAGCCTGCGCATTCTTGGCAAGATCGCTAGCACTAAAACGCCCAATCTTAACAGCTATAGTCATGGCATAGAAACGTCCAATTCAGAGGCAATTAAATACAGCCATGGCAAGTTCGACAGCAATAGAAAGATCAATCAAAATGCCAACGTATTGCTGTTACACCCCAGTCATAAAGAGCACCCCAGTCTTAATGACCAAGATTCAGTCGACGATTGTCAAATTGATGCGTTGGTGATAAGAAGAGAAGAGAAAAGGAAAGATCCTGCCCTCATCATTAATTCCCAAGATCTTTCATATGTTACATAAAAAATACAGCAATCACATGCTGCTGTATATATATTGTAAAGATATACATGAGAGAAAACAAGAGAGAGAGAAATAGAGACGTGAGACTTTCTTTAGTGGACGTAGGTTCTGTTGAACCGAACCACTTAATTTTGTGTGCCCTTCTTTTTCTTCTTTACCTCTCCTTTTTCTTCTTTATGGTATCAGAGCCATCGGTGAGCATTAGAATGGCATCCCATTCCTCAGCAGCAACATCATCCATGGGAGGTTATCCCTATCCCCTCAACTTGAACGTGTCCAACTTTGTTTCGTTGAAGCTGACGCACAACAATTTTCTTCTATGGAAGACGCAAGTTCTGGCTCTTATCGAAAGCCAAGACATGGAGGGCTTTCTAACCGGTGCAATCCCTGCTCCACCAGAAAATACCACTGATCCTGCCGATCCACAACAATTGGTCTCAAATCCCAGGTATGAATCCTGGCGTCGATCTGATCGCCTTATCAAAGGCTGGATCACTGGGACGCTATCTGAAAGCGTCCTTGGGTTAGTTGTAGGACTCAACTCTTCGCAAGAGATTTGGTCCACTCTCATTAATGCCTTTGCCCAGGAATCCCAAGAACGGGGTTTTCATCTCACTCATATGCTTACAACATGTAAGAAGGGCGATGATACTCTTGATGTATACGTCGGCAAGTTCAAAGCTATATGTGATGACTTGGCCGCTATAGGAAAGGCCGTTGGAGACCAAGAAAAAGCCTTTTGGCTTCTTCAAGGCTTGGGAAAAGGCTACGAGCCTTTTGTCATGGCTATGCTCAAGCCACCGGTTCCTTCTTACAAAGAACTGGTTTCTATCTTACAAAGTCTGGAAGTAAGAAACAAGTTTCTTAATTCACATGTCCCGCCTCAAGTTGCTTTCTATGCCCAACATGAAGGCCAAACCAGATCTCGGGATACCTGTTACAACTCTAGGGGACGAGGTCGAAACAATAGAGGACGTGGAGGAGGATATAGAGGAGGATATAATCCTAATCCGTCCCATGGAGGAGGATACAATTCAAATCCTCCTCATACTCCTAAGTTGAATGACTCCGCCAACTCCTCCAATGGCGTGCTCTGTCAGATTTGCAATAAGAAGAATCACACCGCACTGAAATGTTACAACAGGTTTAATCATTCTTTTCAATCTGAAGATGCTACTCAAGCTCTTGCAGCCCTTACTACTCATGATTCTCCAGATTCAGCATGGTTAGTCGACACAGGCGCCACTGCCCACATGACGGGAGATGCAGCTAAACTAAAGAACATTTCCCCCTATTTTGGTTCAGATTCTGTTATTGTTGGAAACGGGCAGCGGGTTCCTATCACTCACATTGGACAAGCTGATGTCTCCCCCAATCTTTCCCTTAAGGATGTTCTCTATGTTCCTCATCTCACAAAAGATCTTATTTCAGTTAGCAAGTTGACTAATGATTTTCCTTATGATTTTGAATTCACCTCTGGTCGATGCATACTAAAGGACAGGAGGACAGGCAGAATAATGGCCACGGGAACTGAACAAGGCGGCCTCTATGCAGTAGATAATGGGAGCGACCATCAAGCCTTCTTTTCGTCTCGATTCAGACGGGTGACTGAAGATTCTTGGCATGCTCGGTTGGGGCATCCACAATCTAGTGTTCTCTCTTTTCTTAAAATTAGGAACCTGATCGATGTTTTGCCTAGTGGTTCTAGTGGTTCTCTTTCAACTTGTGCTAGTTGTCAAATGGGAAAATCTTGCAAATTGCCTTTTATTGAAAAAGATGATATTGTTCTTCAGCCATTGGAGAAAATTCACAGCGATCTTTGGGGACCGGCACCCGTTCAATCACGAGAAAAGTATCGGTTTTATGCTATTTTTGTTGATGATAATAGTCGATTTACATGGTTCTATCCATTGAGACATAAATCTGATTTTTTTGATGCCTTTGTTCATTTTCACAAAATGGTCGAGCGTCAATTTGATAGGAAAATAAAAGTTTTCCAGAGTGATGGTGGTGGCGAGTACACTAGCTCCCGTTTCATAACATATCTTGACTCTCTTGGAATCAAGCGTCAATACTCTTGTCCCAAAACGCCCGAGCAAAATGGAAAAGCTGAGCGCAAACATCGTTCCATCACAGAATTGGGTCTAACGATGCTTTTTCATTCCAATGCGCCAAAAGGATTCTGGACTGATGCTTTTTCTACTGCTGTTTTTCTCATCAACAGGCTTCCCACCTCAACGTTGTCTATGAAGTCACCATTTTCTATATTGTTTAAAAGGGATCCAGATTACTCCAGCATGCGCATTTTTGGCAGCAGGTGTTTCCCTTATTTGAGAGGCTATGCTCGCAACAAACTTGATCCAAAGTCCGTTCCATGTGTTTTTATTGGATATAGCACTCTTCATAAAGGTTACAAATGCTTCGACCCCAACTCCAGACAACTATACATATCCAGGCACGTTGTTTTTGATGAGAGTTCATTCCCATTCAAAGATCCATCTTCACTTTATAAAGATGATACTATCGAAAGTGACTTTATGACATTCACGGATGCTGAAATCTTACATAGAGGGACTGCGCCACTTTCAGATCATCTCCCAATTGAATCTGAATCCACCCCCGATCCAAGATTAAATGTTTATGAAGATCTCCAACAAAGTGTGCCACAAGTTGCATCTCTTGATGCAAGTATTCCTTTGGATCCCCAGTTGACTGAGCAACCTCTTCCTGAGCTAAGTGGAACTACAGAAAATCATGGAACTGATGACAACACCAGTCCTCCACCCACTCGGACGATGGTAACTAGATCTATGGCTGGGACTTACAAACCTAACCCTAAATATGCCAACGTTCATACTATCGATTCCAGTATTCCTAAAGAGCCAAAAAGGGTACAGCAAGCTCTAGCGCATGATGGCTGGAGAGCAGCTATGCAAGAAGAAATGAATGCATTACAATCCAATAATACTTGGGAACTCGTTCCAAGAGAACCTTCCATGAATATAGTTGGATCCAAATGGGTTTTCAAATCCAAACTTAAAGCTGATGGTAGTCTAGATCGGTTAAAAGCCCGCTTGGTCGCCCGAGGTTTCACCCAAGTAGAAGGCATCGATTACCAAGAAACTTTCTCTCCAGTCATTCGACCAACCACTATACGGCTTGTGCTTTCCATAGCCACTCTTTTCAAATGGAAAATCAAACAATTAGATGTTAAAAATGCTTTTCTTCATGGATCTCTTCATGAAACTGTTTATATGGCTCAACCACCAGGGTTTGAAGATCCTCTCCTCCCAAATCATGTTTGTCGGCTTCAAAAGGCATTATATGGACTCAAACAAGCATCTAGAGCATGGTTTCAACGGTTAAGTGATTTTCTTTTCACGTATGGATTTCGGAGTTGCTATTCAGATCCATTTATATTCACCTTCCATGATAATCAACAGTGCCTCATCCTCTTGATTTACGTAGATGATATGGTACTTACAGGAAGCTTCGCCATCTTGATTCAGAATTTTATCTCTAAGCTTGAAAGGGAATTTCCGGTTAAAGATATGGGCGCACTAAGTTATTTTCTTGGTATCGAAGTCTTGCACACTTGCAATGGCCTTTTTCTCACTCAAACTAGATATGCTCATGACATTCTAGAGAAAGCTCAAATGCTTGATTGCAAGCCGATGAACACTCCCATGGCAGCCAAACTAGATCTTATAGACACTTCGCCTTTTCCAGATCCAACTCTCTATCGTGCTATAGTTGGAGCCCTGCAGTACTTAACTATCACCAGACCAGAGATCTCTTTTTCCGTCAATTTTGTCAGTCAGTTTATGCATAGCCCCACTCAAGCTCATTTTAAAATTGTCAAACGGATCCTCCGATATATTAAAGGGAGCACCAACTATGGATTTCAGATTCTCTCTCAAAGCACTTTGGACTTATATGCATTCTCAGATGCCGATTGGGCTGGATGTCAACTTACTAGAAGATCTACGTCAGGATATTGCACATTCTTAGGCGCAAATTGCATTTCTTGGAGTGCAAAGAAACAATCTATAGTTGCACGGTCCAGCGCCGAAGCCGAATATCGATCCATGGCCTCGACTGCAGCAGAATTGACATGGCTTCTACAGGTTCTTCAAGATATTGGCATCCCAATCTTTCGAGCACCTATTCTCCATTGTGACAATATAAGCGCTTTATATCTAGCCAAAAATCAAGTTTTTCACAATCGGTCGAAGCACATTCAAATAGATTATCATTATGTCAGAGAAATGGTTGCTTCTGGACGGCTAATGACCAGATTTGTTCCCTCTCATAACCAGATTGCAGATATCTTCACCAAAGCCTTGGGGAAATCTCAATTTTTGGAATTGCGAAACAAACTCAACGTCACAGGCCGGTTTCTCGTTTGAAGGTATTGCCTTCATTCCATTAGAAGCAAATAGTATTTTTTTTTTTTTGGGACATACTTACATTCAAGATCTAATTTGAAAGCTTGTCAATGCCTGATCCTGATAGGAGCGGATTTGTGTGGCTAGCTGTAAGGGATGGACATGTCAATAGCTCATAAAGCAAGAATTAATGTGGAAACTCAAATTGCTATGATGATTAGTTGTTTAATTTACTAAAACTATGTAAATATGTCTCCTTTGTTATGTGCTTTGCTACCTCGTATCCTTATGGTTTCCCATGTCATTGAGCAGGAGAAAGTTCTTTGTAGGATTTGTTTTGAATCTGACATTGGTGTGGTCCTGCTGCCATGCAGGCACCGCATCCTTTGCAGGTACTTTGCTCATATTTTCTCTCAGTGTGATTTCTATCCTAATTTCTGTTCTTCAGCTTTTGACATGCATCCCGATATTTTGACTCAGCACTTGTTGCGAGAAGTGTAAGAAATGCCCGATCTGTCGGATGCCAATTGAAGAGCGTATGCCTGTTTATGATGTATAGGCTAACAAGTTTATTACTATAAAAACACAAGAACCACAATGAGGAGCTGGGATGCGATGTACAAATGACTTCCGGAGCAAATATGATCCTTGTGCTACTTGTTCGTAAAGCTTCTGGCTGTTCCTTTGCTTTGTTCGAGTTTAAATGAAGAAGCATAAAGTGATAAGGCTGGAGGACATCGCTACTTGGATTTATTTGTAAAGGATTTTGCCCTTTGCTCCAACTGTACATATTTTATAGTTGATAATGTTTTTGGCCATTAGATTGTGTGACTACACCTGATAACATCATAATTTTTTGTTTGGTTGGCGTGTATTTTCTTGTTTTGTTTCCTTTTTCCTGTACAAATGGTTGTTTGTCTCCTATTTAAGTGTTAGGGGGCTTAACATATGACAGATAACCTGCTTCGAAGTTTAAACCATATAGTAATGAAAGGAAAAGGAGCTCTTTCTGAATACCCAAAACCCTGAGTATCTTTCTGAAACCACTTAAAAGGTTGTTTTTTTCTCGGCTAAATAGTAGTTGTGGAGAAACCTTGTACCTTCTAGAGCTTGGAGAGGGAGGTGATTCACTGGAAACGGCAAGAGTAAAATGGTAATCGTAACCATTCATGAGCTCTTATTGCATGCTGCATATCTATGAAGCATGACAGTGTTTTGCGTGAGAGAATAAAAACAGGGCAAAAAACTGACTGTTATTATTGAATTATAAAGTAAACCATGTGGTTAAAGCAGCGGCAGGGCCAGAATTTTTTTGGTTGAAGGGCATTAGCAATAAATTTTAAATTTTTAAGGGGCATCAACATTTAAATGAGAAAAATTACCTTATGAAGTGTCAATATGAATTTTTTTTTTGGATCCGTGTGGGCAATTGCCCACACCTCTCCGTATATATTCATGTCCTTTTCCTTTCATTAATTTATCGTTTTATGTTACGCCTTCCGACACTTGAAAGCTGGAAATAAAAAAATTACTCTTAACTAGAAAATCCCCTCCATGAGGGCCACCCAATACAGCACCCAACCTAATCAAAATATATATGGTTTGGAAACAATTTAGTTGGCCTTTCTTCTAATGCCTGCAGAGTGCTTGATTTGATCAAATATAGTTTGGACTTGAAGGCATTGGATGATATCAGCGCAGGTCCTGATATAAGTAACTTAAAACTTCCACTAAAATGGAGGCATTGGGTAGGCACTTGTGGAAAGTATAAAACGTCCACATACGTCTGTTACATATACGTGTATATATACGATTGTGGACAGTATAAAGCATCTACACAAGTCCATTGTAGAAACAGTTTAAGACCTATGTAATTATTTAGGACATATGTCGATATATTGAACAGATATATAAATAATTACAGTCAAACATCAGAGAAAGGCGAAGATGAATCCAAGCATCTACATAAGTCCATTGTAAAAACAGTTTAAGACCTATGCATGACAGCCTTACAGTCGAACATCAGAGAAAGGCGAAGATGAACAGGCCATTCAGTAGGGCTCCTTTGCCTAAATAATCGAAACAAAAAGATTGTGGTAATAGAAAGTGAAAACTATTGATGAAGAGTGAAGTTGTAGGAAATAAACTACATGGTTCAATGCAAAAGAGAAGCCTCTAGACGAGGCTTAGTGGAGTCCATTCCTCGTTATCAGTCATTCTACATCTCTATACTGTGTGTGGTATACAGATCGTATACCTGCCGATAATTGAGAAAGAGGTTGATGCCGCCATTGTTGAAGATGTTGAGAACACCAGAACACGAGTGCCAAAAGGTCTAACGTGGTTCGACCTGTGTATATAGGTCGACATCCACAAATCTCTCACACACTTTCCAAAGATTTTCTACGAGAGCCATCCCCTTCACTAACAGTTAATGATTACAAAAGATGCAATGTCCTTGAAGATAAGGATCTGGTTTACAAACTAAGAAAGGTTGGTGTTCTTTCCATTTTGATGAAATTCATATATATATATATATATATAACACATATATGAATTCAGTGTTACGTGCAGGCGGCTTTGCGCTGGGATTCTATGGCTGTCCTTGACAATGCCAATTGATGTAAGATTTTCAATTTGCACCATAAAATATATATATATATATATATATATATATATATATATATATATATATATATATATATATATATATATATATATATATATATATATATATATATATATATATATATATATATATATATAACACATATATGAATGCAGTGTTATGTGCAGGCTGGCTTTGCGCTGGGGTGCTATGGCTGTCCTTGACAATGTTAATTGATGTAAGAGTTTCGAGCAAATTAAACACTGTTTGCACCATCCAAAGGGTTCAGAATTGTGAGTTTTTTCTCCTTTCTGTGCAGCCACAGTTGTGCTGCCCGTGTCCAAGCATTTTTATGTGGACGCCACTCAACGTGCCTAAAAAAGGCAGATGCTGAAGCCTAAGTATAAAGCAATAAAGGGCTTGTCTTCAAGAGGACAAAAACCAAATAAAATGTGCTTAGAAGAGGACAGAAACCAAATAAAATGTGCTTAAAAGTGCGGCATTCAAATTAAAATGCAAAATCAAACGCCTCACCCAGCCCTTGGTTTTACACAAAATAAAAAAAGCCGTTCTTTTTTGTGCCTCTCACCATCTCTTGTGCCAAGACTCAAATATTTATGTTTTATACTTGGGGTTTGGCACAACAGTTGGGACGGGCTGGTAGGTGAACAGTTGCAGTTTCAAACTCTCATGGTGTCAATTATCTTTGCTGCAAAAGAGGCAGCACTTATACAAGTTTTGAAACATATTAAGGGTCTCACCCCGAAGCATTGGAAGCAGCCGAGGACAAGAGGGAAGGGGAGAAGCAGGGGGAGGTTGATTTGGCCTTCACGTGGGCAGTGGTATTTCCTCCCGCTCACCTGAAAGAATCTTCTCTTCTTTGTCCCCTCTTACCTTTTCATTTCTTCTCCCAAGAAAGACCTCTCTCTCTCTTTCTCTCCCACAAGCACATTCACACACCAGTAACTGTGGCACGCTCGCCTATGCCTTCACAAAGTTGCCATCCTCCATGCAGAAGCTTCTTATATGGGAAGGGAAGTGTAATTCCCTCTCCATCTGAATGGCAGAAATTTTATCCTTGCGGAGTTGTCTTTCTCAAAGGGTAGGTTAATAAGGATCCAAAAAGGAAAAAAAAGGAAGAAATCTCCTCACATCCTCCCTTTATTCACTTCTTTCTCTTCAAGGCTCATACAATGAGATAGAAATAAGTTGCAGATAAAGAAACTGCAAGTATGCATTGTTTTCATGCCATTCTAAAAAATGACCGGGTAAAAATTCTGTGATTTGGGGTTCTATTGACCTTTACTTTCCAGTACAGCCCTTAAGTTTTAGGTTCTGTTTAGCTTTCTCTTGTTTTACAAAGGTGGTTGTGACAGGACTTGGTAATGAAGAGCAACTATATCCTATGGATAGCAAGTGGCTGGTATGATGTAAATTGGTCTTCAAAGAGCTTTATGTATTTACCATGGTGCATTCAACGTTCAATATGCTGCACATTTGTTAACAGTTCATAAAAGCCACAAGAGTCTTTGAAGACATACGACGCAACCAGTTATTCTACTTCTTTTTGTTAGGTTTTCTATTTGTAAAGAAAGGAGAAACTCTTGCCTTTATTTATGTAGTGCCTTGGTGCTTTTCTTCATCAAAGGATCGATACAATGGCCTTCATAATCTTTGCTAAGTTATATATCTTTTTTCTTCCATTGTTTAAACATTATGTTACATGGATGCAAGATACACGTTGCTGCATTTGCGGTCATTTGAGGTGTGGATGCCCTATGGGTGTAGTTGCTTGTATTTGCTGTCGTGTATATTTGGCTATCTACTTGTGTGGATACACAGGGCCTTTCTGTAAGTCGTTCTTCCTTTCCTTCTCACGTCGTAGCTGCTATATACTATTTGTGCGTGGCTAGTAGAGAGAAAATAGAGATAGTTAGTGTGACATAATTACACACACACACACACACACACACATATATATATATATATATATATATATATATATATATATATATATATATATATATATATATATATATATATATATATATATATATATATATATATATATATGTGTGTGTGTGTGTGTGTGTGTGTGTGTGTGTGTGTATCTGGAGTGATATATATATATATATATATATATATATATATATATCTGGAGTGGGGATTTTAGTTTCCTCATTCTTTTGGCCGTAACGGATTCTATATATATATATATATATATATATATATATATATATATATATCTGGAGTGGGGATTTTAGTTTCCTCATTCTTTTGGCCGTAAAGGATTCAATTTTTATCCGATATGTCATGTATTTGCCCCCCAAGCAGTTATGATACATTTACATCCCTACTGCTGGTACCACAACCAAATTAATAAATTGGTTTTGTGTGGCTTGTGTAGGCAAGATGCCCCACAGTATACTTGGGGAGTGCGGAAACATGAATACTGAGTTCTTTGAAAAGTGGTGTTTCATGAGAGGCTGTTTGACAATTGGAACATTATAACTACGTGTTCATGAATCTGCTCAAATATTCAGGGCAAATTCATGGAACACTAACAAAGTGTTTGTTTATCAAACAACTCTTGAATGTCTCCCATTCATGCCACTGTGTTCCAGTGGCACTATTTTCAAATGCCCCCGATTTGGTTGCCAATCTGCCCGTCCTAAATTACCCTTTCCTTAGAAGGAAAAATGAGGGTGCATGCTTTAATATGCAGTATTGTGTCTTAGGTATCAAACGGTGACAGCGAATCTCTACGTCAAAATCTAAAACGCAGCCTTGTAAAAGTTTGTTAACTGAAACAGTGAGCCTGCCGATTCAGCTGAAGCTTTTGTGAATCGGACAAAAAACATTATTTTTATAATTTTTCAAAAGAAATAACTGGAAAAAAATGTAACACTTATCAGACCTCTCCATACCAGCCCCAGCCGTTGTTTTGAGGGCCGGTCTCTCTCCGTCTTATCTATCACAAACTAAGAATGACAAGGAAGGAGAAAGATAGAACTACAAGTTAAAAAGAAACAAATGGAAAGATATATAGGCCGGTGATCACCTCTAGGTTGCACCTGCGACAATCCGTTTCTCTACCTCATAGCTACTTCTTCAATGATACCACCAAAATGGTGATCACGTTCCATGTCCATAATATATATATATCTTTTCTTCATCGCCTTCAACCTTCCACTTTTGATTATCTCAGCATTACCTTTCCTTTCACCAGTAAGTTCCTGCCAAAGAGGAAAAAATAAATGATTTACTCAACATTGTAAAATACGCCCACCATTGTTGGGGGCACCCAAGAATCACCACATACTATTCCTGCGGTACAAGCAAACAGAAATGATTTACTCAACATTGCAAAACACCGCCCCCAACAAGCTCTTGAAATAAGTTTTTTTTTTTTTTTTAAGAGAAATATGAAAGGTCAGTCTGCAGGAGGAGTCTTGTATCCAGGTTTTTGTTTTTCTCCGAATCAGGTTACAATGTGTTTAGAGAAAGAGAAAGAGAAAGAGAAAAAGAAAAGAAAAAATATCATTCCCTCGTACCTCTTTGAGACAAGCAAGCGGCCACGACTGGTCGACGATATAGAAATAAGAGGGAGATTAGTAGCTACACTAAGAAGTGCATCAGTACCATCATCGTTGAAGCTTTTTTTTTTTCCTCCTGGGTTCAGGATTGCTTCAAGATTTGAGTGGAAAGCGTCATCAATTTGATTCTCATGAATATTATTCTTATAAATTGCAAATAATAATAATTTTTGAAGCAGCCCTTCGCCCTAAGAACGGGGAAGGGGTGGCTTTGCCTCTCGTCAACTGCTAATCTGGGATTCTTTGTAGAAATTATAGATTAATAATCCTCAGTTACAAGGCAGTTAACACATATGCAGGCTTAAGTCTGAGGTCGACTCCCATGGACAAAACCTCCACCATAATTAGGCAACACATCTTAGAACATGACGAGAAGAAAGGAAAGGATGAGACCGGTGTCGGAAGAAGTACATAAGTTGCAAATGTACATGACCGGAGAGCTACAACGGCGCAACAGTGTTTAATAGAATCCAAGCTCCCATGGCTTTGGAAAGGACTGTAGGCCTGTTAATAGCACTGGTGAATGCATGTCTAGGAGAGAAAACGATGCCGAGCTCCTGGTGAGGTCGTCGGAATCCCAGTATGCAAGTGGCCTGTCCATCCACCCGTTGCTGCCGCCGCCGTCATGATGCTCGTTCAGAAATAGGTCGCGACTTTCATTGCAATCAAATATGGAGAGAAGTGAGTCGTGGGTCATGTCATCAGCGGAACCAGAACGTTCGTTCTCTTGGGAGTTGCAGCTTATCTGGGGAAGTTGAGGAAAGAGCTCCGATGATGAACAGATGGCCTTGCTTCTAATCTCCTCCTCTCGATCTGCCGTTTCCTCTGATCTCCTTTTTAGCTTCTTCTCTTTGGTTCTTTCTCTAGCTCGAGCTCGAGCCTTCTCCCTTGATTCTCTTGCAGCAGGAAGAGAAACAGCTCTTCTTAGTGAGCCCACAGAGGCTTTGTGACTTGGAGGACGGCCCCTCCTCCCTCCTCCTCCTCCTTCACCAGTTTCTGTACCCTTAGTGGTGTCAAATCCCCGTTTGCTGGTGCCTTCCCAGTCGACGAGCATCCGTCCTTCGGCTTCTGATGAGATCCTCGCTGCCGGCAAAGAAGTCAACCTTGCGAGCTGCTTGATCGCCGGCTGAGCATTGTCCATCAGCCACTTCACGGTCTTGCTGGCCTTGTCGTAGCCAAGCAAGTCTTGCAGTTTGAAGAACTTGCGGGCGATGTCGAGGGAGAGCCGCATCCTTCGGTCTCTCATGCCTTTGGCGGTGGGGATCTTGCTGTGGCGATCCTTTTTTCCCGGCTTCCTCCTGGGGACCTTGGCCCTGCTGGCCTTCGAGACTGCTGGTAGCTTGGAACCCGTTCCTGCCCTCCTCACCACCTCCGCTAGCTCACTCTCAGGTTGCTCGAATAGGAAGTTCATCCCCTTGAGCTGCTCTCCTCTTGCGGGCTCGTCTGAGATAACGCAAGCATCTCCAATGTTTGACATACTGAAGAGATTGAATTGGTTAATGGGGGGTGGAAGTAAAGTGTCTCCAATATTTGTGAACATATTTGGATGGTCACTGCGATGGAAGACACTGCATGGCTGTTTCTTGCACTTCGAATGCTCTATCTATAGAACCAGAAAGATAGTATTCTCAACTGTTGGAAAAGAAGAGAAAAGAGAAAACATGGTGATGATAATGAAAGGGTGGTCCGTTCTGAAATAGAAACCTCGAGAATGGGAGGTAGAATCTGTGTGTGTTTTGTGTGTACGAATTCTTTTTCCTTCTTTAATAAAACAAGAATCGATATGTCATAAGAAAATGTAGATATTTCATCCTGTTGTTCGCTTTTTCTGTTCTTGATATATTTCTGTCAATAATGTCTGAATCTAGTAGTGCGTAAGAGAGAGAAAGAAATGTATAATGTGTGTATAGGGAAAGAATGGTCGTGGAATACCTGTCAATGCAACTTCACTTGGAGCAGAAAAGAAAACGACAGCAACTCTTCAGTCTCTTTCTCAATTATCATGGAGTATGCGATGTATTATACACTGCAGAGATGAACTAATAACGACTTGATGATCTCGAGGCTTCTCTTGTGCATTGAAAAATACACTTTATTTTCTGCCAAATTTCACTCCCCATTGATTTTCACTTTCTACTGCCACAACTTTTTTTTGTTGGTACACTTGCACCAATCCAAGTACAATTATTTAGACCAAAGAGCTCTACTGAATGGCCTGTCAATCTTGGCCTTTCCCTGATGTTTGACTGTAATGCTGCCACAGATCATTCATTCATCCCCCCTACCACCATTTCTCAACTCCTGCAGACCCCATTCATATACTGGGGTCTGTGCTTTTCTCTTTTATGGCTTTCTTTTAGGGCCACTGTTAGGCGGTTCCTCACCATCATGCTTGGCCAATCGACCTTCTTTTTATCCGTTTTCAGTGGAAAAGCTGCCTCTGCTCTTCCGGTTAAAAGAGATGATGAACTTTCTTTCTTCACTTTCACTTGGGCATCTCACAAATGCATACATTACTGGCCACAGGGCGTTAAAGAAGGAATTGTTTCTTTCCTTTGAATTGGTTCCTCCTCTTCACCACTTTTCTTAGACAACCAACATGGGCAGAAAACAGAAATAGTCCAACCAACAATCAATCGCTCTGCAATAGAACAACCCTTTTCATGAATGCAACAAAAATGTGGCTCAAATTATTTGCCATTTTTCAATCCTACATTTTACCTATCCATACGTTTATCTCCATTATGCAGCTACACAGAATTGACCAATAATGAGCCTTTCTCTGACACCATCACTAGGACGAAAAAGAACGGGACCCATGTGATGGTTTCTCATGGTCAGGGTAACCTTATACGAAATCACATGGTGAAAGTGGGTCAGGTTATCGTGCGTGATGACTTTATTGCAGATTGGAATTCTGGTGCGGAATCCGAAAATTCGATGCACGAATGCTGCCATTTCCCCGTAGATCTCAGTGGTTCGGATCCAGGTCGTCGGATTCAGCTTTTTCCAATTTCAACTTGATTGTAGGCATTCCATGTAATTGAATTCAGATTTCGACTTCAGTTTTTATAATGGTGTTCAGATCCAACTAGCATAAGATCTAACATTTTATATGTAATCGGACGTGGCTTTTACTGGCTTTGACATAAATATCTGGCTCAAATTCGAATTGGGATATGAAACTGCATACCTTTTAATATTGGGGCTAAACATGAGCCAAGTCGAGCCTGAATTGGGCTAGCTCGAGCTTGACCCGATTCAGAAAACTCAAGCTCGAGTTCGACTCGATGAGTTCGACTCGATGATACAACGTCGATGAGTTCGAACTCGACTTGTTTAGCTCGCTTATGTTAAGCATGTCTCGTTTCTTTTAACTCATGTAACTCGATTACCTTGTGAAACTCGATTAACTCTTGTAGTTGTTACTTGTTTAATTATTTGTCATTATAACATCAATATTCATTGTACAGACAAGCTGAATTGAGTTTAAACAAATTGACTTCTGACAACTAGAACCTTGTTTAATATTTCTAGCATACATTTGAACTTGAACTCGACTCGACTCGCTTATAAACAAGTCGATGTTGAATTGATTTACTAAGCGAGTTGGAATCTAGCTCGAGCTGACTCGACTCATTGTGCAGCCCCATCGAATTCGAATTAGTAACCAGATCTAAATTTCTTTTCCGAATCTCACCAAGGGGTTCATCCAAAAGTTGATCGATAATAAGATTCCCAATATCAACTTCCCTCCTTGTAAGAAAAATCCTCTGGGATATTTTACAATTTTTTTTTTTCATTTTTGTCCTCCTAATGAAGTCTGTGATTTTTCTGACCAGGTTCCAAACATGTTTTCCTGTTTTCAGGGCCCATATATATAACCTCGAGGACGGTCACTGGGGTCCCCTGAGTCCATAATTTTGAGAAGGAACAAAATTGACCAGCAAATTATATGCGTAGGTGACGCAATGGGCGAACATAATGAGATCAGGATGCATGTTAAGACATGATACTCCAAATTGAATGAACCCAATAATCAACAGCTTTGGGACATGGATACTAGCAGATGCATCAGTATTTTATATATATATATATATATATATATATATATATATATATATATATATATATATATATATATATATATATATATATATATATATATATATATATATATATATATATATATATATATATATATATATATATATATATATATATATATATATATATATA
>JAANDH010000949.1:37602-129408 GCA_011799765.1 Nymphaea thermarum
TGTATATTGGAGGGAGAGAGGAGTTCAATGCTCCATGTGCCAGTATATAAGCTATATGGAAATTTAAAATTTGTTTGTTATAAGAACCCATCACTAAAATGGTATTAGTCATAATTTATGATGTAGGGATGGTTTATAGCTGTTTTAGCAAAGATTTCTGTTTCTTTTGACGAATTTTTTAAACTTTACTCGTCCAGTAACTATCTGGCACATAATATGTGATTTATGACAACTTGATTAATCATAAAATTACTTCTTACAATCGAAGAGCAAGTTATTGTTCTAGTATTTTCGAAAAAGTAACATTATACTCGCACCTCATAGATTATAGATATCAACCAAGTTAATTCAAGGGCATAAAATAAATTTGCATAATTTTCATAATTATTGGTTATATATATATATATATATATATATATATATATATATATATATATATATATATATATATATATATATATATATATATAACATAAGAGGATTTAAATCTACTGGATGTCACACCATAAGTTGTTGCTAAATGAACCAGGCAGGAACAGCCGCTACACTATAAACAATTGCCTGTAGCGGCTGTTTTAATGATAAATTTTAAATTTTAGCCGCCGGACGTCCGGCAGATACGAAGGATCCATGTTGGCCGGCTTTCGCTCCCCGATTCCATCCACACCTTCCTTTTTCCTCTATACCTCCCTTCTTCTCATAGACGGCCCGCAACGACTGGCTGGCCGCTGGAGAGAGGAGGGGGTGGTTGGGTGGAGAGAAAGCAGGAGGAAGAAATGGAAGCAGAAGAGAGAAATGTGAGGCCTTAGAGAGAGAGAGAGAGAGAGAGTGAAAAAAAGTTGATGGTCCAATCCGGATCAAAAAATCAGACCACTTAAATTCGTGTTAAAAAGTATTTTAAGAAAATATGAACCTTTTAATGTATTTATAAGCATTAACTAATATTGCTTTAATTCAAGTCATTTTTTGTAAAAAAAAGGATCTTTCAACTATCAAAATATTGATGTTATAAGAGCCGTTTATTTTTTTATTATTCAAAAAACTTTATTTAAGTAAAAAAAAAGACTAAGAAAATATATGTTTCTCACCAGATCACTCTTCAAAGCATATCTATAAGATTAGATTAAAAATATTTTTAATGGGGCTGATTTTCGTCCCTTAAATCTGGTTCAAACGACTTTCCTCTATATTTACAATGTATTGGAAACTGCAATCACCTCTATTGTTTTTCCTCTTAAAAAATGTTTGCGTTCTATTAATAGAACTAGCAATAGCAAAAACGAAAAATGTGAATCAGTTTGCACAATGGAGGCCTTTCAGGTCATCGAATCTATGGATTTAAGATCGGATCCTCCCCTCCATCTGATGTTAAATTTAGGGTTTTTTAACATATAGCATGGATTCTACTGTTATACTGAGAATCTCCCATAATATGTCTTTTTAATGTTAGATCCAAGGCTATCAAACGCAACCTAAAAAAAATGATTAAGATAGTTTTCAGCAAGTGATGAATCCATGGTCATCAGGGATGACAGAATAACATCAGTCAATCATCATGAACATTTGCCTTCAAAATACAGAAAAACATTTGTCGATCCTCATTACCATTTGCCATAGGTGAGAAATGATCTATCACCTGTATTTAGACAGGTGATGGCTCCAATAGTTCGAGTAAGCGGGAGGATATTTTCGGTGAAGTAAGCCTCCTACACCCTCATTCTAACGCTGGGCACCGGGACGGGCCGCCGCCGGGTACCCGGTACCCGGCCCACCACGGGCCCGGGCCCGGGCCTTGGAAAAAGCTGGCCGGGCTTGATATGCCGGCCCGGGTCAGCCCGTTAAGCCCGTTAAAAATTAAAATATATATTTTTTTAATTTTAATATCATATATTTATTAGTAATAAATACTATTTTATATTTAAAATGTTATTTTATAAATTTAAAATAATATTATTTTATTATGCCGGGCTGGGCCCGGGTTTCATATATCCGGGCCCGGCCCGGCCCGTTAAATATTCGGGCCAGGCCCGGGCCCGACCCAGCGGCCCATCGGGCCGTTCCTCACGGAACTTTTCGGGCCGGCCCGGCCCAATGCCCAGCCTTACCTCATTCTCCACCCTGTGCCTCCCCATCCAATCTTTTTCCTTATCCTTCCAGGTCCAAAGCTGTTTTATAGTGTTTTGGGGTGGCACCGGTCTTGCTATGCTTCAAGTTGCACATTGATGTTTTTTTTTTTTGCAGCATAAATGGTTGATGCTATGGAAATTCAAAACGAGAACTGGCCGCTTGTCCGTCCTTGCCCAAACATATTGACCAAATCAATGTCTAACAATGCTCTTTTAAAAAATGGAAATTACTTAAATGAAATTATCTAAAATAAGAATTATAATTTTTAAAATAATGAGCGACATGGTACACATGGTAACTCCGGTATCGTCAGTGAATTGGATCGATTTTTCAGTGTGAATGGACTAGCTTAGAGACCCTGATCTCAAACTTTGCATGTCTACGCTATTAACTAGAGCAAACTCAATTCTCTTTTCTTTCACTTTTTTCATTTGTTCATTCTTGCAGCTTTAATGTTATAGGGGTGATCCCCCAGCCCGTTTCTGCTACAAAAAGAAAAAAAAGAACGGAAACTAGAGCTAACTCAAGTGTTTAGAATACCTGAGAACTGATGTTTTCACCTACGCTGCTGTTGTCCATACGAGGGCCATTGCCTCTTAGCTAAGTTGGGATCGAGTTGTTATATAGCCTGCTGACTTAATTCACATTATTCCCAATCTACAATTTTGCACGAAAATTGTACTTTGAATCTAATTCCCAAGAAAATGAGTTTTATGTTTTGAAATAAGTATTTCCTTGGCTAAGGAGGTGGTGTCTACTATCCTTCTATATATATATATATATATATATATATATATATATATATATATATATATATATATATATATATATATATATATATATATATGCTTAATTCCCCGTCATCTCTATTTATTTCCTTTTACAAGTTATTTAGTCAAGCAGCTTGAGACTGAGATCAGCATTGAAATTATCTTTCTGAGGACAGTTTCTCTTCCTTTGTTGCTGGCATTGACATGTAATCTGTCCAGGATTTGGGTGTAAATTCCCGAGGAATATAGATTGTACTTAATTTCCTGCCATCTCTATTTATTACCTCTTATAAGTTGTTTAGTGAAGCAGCTTGAGACTGAGATCAGCATTGAAATTCTTTCTGAACAGTCAGTCAAGGACAAATTCTCTTCCTCTGGTTGCTGTCATTGACACGTAACCTGTCCAGAATTTTGGTGTAAATTCCCGAGGAACATCCTGAGTGCCAAGTGAGCTTACAGCACAGGACATGCAGGCACATCGTAGTAGTTGAATTCATCTAAGCCACATTGGTTTAAGACAAATGCTGTGGATCGAATCCCTAGCCAAGCAAAGCAAATCTCTACGTGGCCCAACATGTTCTTTCAAAATATGAACAAGCTTCCCTCTTCTGCAATACTCGATCAAAAGTGGCGTTGGTCTTGTTATGATGACTTATGACATTATATTTTCCTTTTATTATAGCTAAACCCGGGTATGTAGCTACAGATGGCAGTCAAAACTCATGATCGAGCGTTAGCAATGGCTGTTCGATTTAGCTATCTCTTTCGAAAGACAAAAGGATCATAACAAGCATTTACAGGGGTCTGGTTGGCACTTTCTGAAAAAGCTATTCCTTAAATAATAGCATTGCTGTGCTAAAAGCCAAGAGATCTAGGTTCTATGTTGGGGAAAGAAGACCAGATGTTTCGTACTGCAGAAACGGTTAAAAATCATTTGTCTACGTTTTGAATCTACCAAAGCTTGTAGTCATACGCTTCCAAGAACAAAGATCCAGCCCGTGATCTACACTCTCAAATGACTTCAATATACTTTGCTGAAGGGCTAAAGCCAAAGGGATTCCTCCATCTTTTAGATGCATCTGGAACTACTGCTTGAACTCATTGACAAAGAAGGTGCATATTGGGTCTCCAGCCAAATCCAGATTCTATTAGTTAGATCCCGTAAAGAAACAGATATCGGGCTAACAGATGGATAAAGGACTATATGCAGTTCTAACCAATTCAGACCAGAACACATTTCCATAAGATAATGCCATTAGTTTCTCTAAAATAACCAGATAAAGTAATCTGAACGATTCTCAGTAAACTTTTTATACATGAAGCCTCGCAATGGAACAGGCATGTTTAGTTCAACTAGATTACAGGAATATATTCAACCCCTGCTTTTGGCTTAGGTCCATCCTCATCTTTCCGTGGTATTATCATCTCTTGAGTTTTTTGAGTAAATGGAGAGTTAAATTTGAAACTAAAGTCTAATTCTATACTTGTTTTAAGTAGCAAACTACTCTTTTACTCTTATATTAGTATTTGATCAAGGGAGATTAGTTTCCTACCCTTGAGTAGGTGAAGGAGATATTTAGCTTCTTCTGCCATGAGCTCAAAAAGCAGTAATTCTTATGGTCAAGAATTTAGCTCAAGCTTGGAAGCTTGATGACCCCTGATCCTTACCTCCCCTCACAAAGGTTTTCATGTAAGCCAAAGTGCTTTTTGAATTTCAACTTGAGATCCGAATGACCTACTAGAATTTCAATGAGCGCATATTCAGTCAACCTGAATTATGAGTATTGGATTAAGATAGGGTTCAATTGGGGTAGATAAATGCAGTGGGTGCGTGACACCAATATGGCCTCAATCATAAGAGAAGGGTCTCGATCGGCTGCACACACCCACAGATTTGACTGCATAATTCCTGCAGCAGGGGTAGGACCCTGATCCACCTTCATCTATTATTAGCTCATGGTTCTTTCCAATACTAACTTTTCTATTGTTATTAGCTCATTCTTTCCAATAAGGTACAGTAGTGTGCCCTTATTCCAGTCAAAAGAGACTCTTTATTCTTTATTCTCTCAATCATCTATTAGAATTTGCTAACCCCAGAGGCAACTCCCCTGCCCATCTTCACTGCAGACCAATGAGCATACAATTCCCACCAGACAAGATTTCTTTGCCCATCTAAAATGACGTTTTTGTTTGCTGCCGTTTGTTTTAGCTGACAAATGCACAAACCAATAACATCCCACGAAGGCAGAATATTGAGATTAAGCTTAAGGTCACTCGAGTGAAATCAAGAAGAATATATTAGCTAAAATCAAGGGTGTGACAGGGTTAGGTTTGGACAATATTCTAAACATGCTATCGAGCAGGATTCAGAACCACATCCAGCATCCTAGCCGTGTACATCTCTAACTAAGATATGTCGTCACTTGCTACAAGATTTTCAATGGTTAATAGATTTTTCTCGCGAGCAGAAAGGCCGAAAAGCAGGGCGTCGATAAGGATGTAGAATCAATTCAACAACCTTTACTATTAAACCAACCAACTTTATCATTGAACAAGCCAAAGGCGTAAGCGACAATGGGTTCTTTTTTATAACTTTTTCATCTCCTTGGAGGATCATAAATGATAAATTGCATAAGGCGTCGAAACTCGAAAGCGCCCTTGACTCTTATACCAGTTGTCAGAGCCCTCGTATACTATACTCTCCGCTTTCCGCCAGGAAAGTATTATATTATATTCCTCCAACGTTATAATAAAGGGCAATACGATTCATGGTTCGAATTCAAAGCCCTCCTTGAACGCGAAAGAGGGCCAAAAGAGAAACAAAAACGATCCACCTAGTCAGGCGTACAAAGCCATTGTGAAGCCTAGGGCTCAATTTCTATGGCGGGAGTCCGAGTTGCATCTACGACCACATGGCACCTGCTGATTGAACGCGACAACTTAGAGGTACAGGCCTTCACATTATTCTTCTCCCATCGGCCACATCGTCATCATCCGCGCCACAATTATTACATGCAACAGCCCGCATTTTGTACTTTACTCCCACAACCAGAAACCGAGCCACCACTTTTCGCATTTACCATGCTCGAATTCTCAAAAAGGGAGATTGAAAACGATGGCCACTTCAGGCTTTTCTGTGAGTGTAACGCCAGGTCAAAAGATGTCACGTGGTGGCTGTTCCCACTTCGCAGAAATCCATCGTCGCCTACCAACTCAAAAGGAAGGCGAGATATCAGAAAATGGCTACCCTTTTTTGTTATGGCGACAGAAAATTCGTACATATACCTGATCCATCACGCCTGGACGGCCTCATTCTCTAAAGTGGAGACGAGCTCCAGTACGAACATGCAGTCATCGGTTTTCTCAACATCATCATCTTTATTCTTTTTCTTTTTAAATCATTCATAGAGTTATGGGTTGCTATCAATCGTTAAACGGTCACATGTCACATACACAGACACAACATACAATGAGCACATACTACTGTTTCACCAGAATGTAAGATTTTAATTTGGAGGGAGATTAGGGAAACTTGTTTTGGAGGAAGGTGTCAAATCAAGCATGGCAGTAACCCGCATAATAAGCTCTTCTTTTCTTCCTCCAACCTTAGCATTCTTTGCACTCAAAAAGCTCTTCAGCTCCGAGACTGTAAGAGATTCCAACTGGTGTCTCATGTACTGCTCCACTACCTACCCATGACCAAGACAAAGGCGTTAGAAGCCATACACTAACTTTTAAAAAGAAATAAGAATAAAAACTTCGCAGTCTCACTACCCTGGTGGTCATATCAGCATTTTCAAGTTGTGTGCAGGCTCGTTTCTTATAAACCGGCTGCTCTTCTCCATTTCTAATCTGAATCATATTTCATCGACTAAATTTATGAGTCTAAAGTCTAAACATGAAAATGTTCTCCACAGATAATTCCTGATTGTCCATTGAGTACTCAAAATGCACACAACTTGACTGCAAGAACAGGTGGTCACAATAAATCTTGTAAAACCTCACTTTCCAGACGAGTGCTCGTCTTATGCTGACAAAGTGCGGAAGGCATATTTATAATCAAAGATTGACTCAAGCACACAAAGTGCGAAAGGCATATTTATAATCAAAGACTAACTCATACTATAAAAGAAAATCGCAATCAACAGATTGCATCCAATTCGGTTTGACAACTGCTCTGAATCAAGAAAGAGAGCAGGAAGCAGTGACTGAGGGACCACGAGTGACCCACGAGAACAAAGGAGTGCAAGAGGAGATAGCAATAGCCCAAACTATCCAAGTGCTTCAAGAGAGCAGCTCCTATATTAGAGTAGAGGAGCATCAGCGACTGAACAAATATCAACGTGTAGGAAATTTGCAATTTTAAAGTACTTTTGTCATAGTTACCTGCCCTCAGGCATGTATGAATTCTCCTTACCAAGAATCATGACGTCAATTTGAGAATTTTCCGTTCTACTTCAACAAGTCTTAGTGAAGTATGAGACTGAGTCTTACAAACAAGGAACACATCTAATATACGGAAAATGCATAATGTGACATGTTGTCCCGTAACCATGCTATATAAAATATAGAACACATCTGCAAGCAAAAATAAACAAAAAACAACATGCAGCCTTGAACCTTCAAGGCCATTTAGGAGGGAGAGAGAGAGAGAAATCTTAGGAAAAGCAATAAGCATTTAATGAAAGGGTGACAATAGATACTGAATTCAAGAAGCTAACAAGCCAGTCCAGAACTGGATATTTGCAATTTTTGCTGTCCTGAATGGGATCCAAGGTTGGATTCTCTAAGTATGGTAGTTCCTAGTTCCAGTTGCAAAGCATCTGCATACTGAATCACAAGAGTTGGTGAACATTGGAAAAATGAGACTTCCCCGTTGAATCTCTGTCAACAAGCACTGGAGGTATCAATCTCCATCACCAATCACATTACTATGTCAGTTTTTCCATTAATAAACACTTTATACTTGTTAAAAATGTTTGCATGTATATCTACCAATCTTAAGGTGGAGAGGATGGTTGTGAAAGGGAAAATAGAAAAAAAGAAAGTGGAAAGAGAAAAGTAGGTGAGGGAGTGTGAGAAAAAAGAGTTGGGGATACCAGTCTCAGAACGGGATTGGTTGAACCCGTTCACCAAAAATATACACATATACATGTGCACGCACACACACACACACAGAGACAGAAATTAGATCCTACAACCCACTGTTGAGTATAACCTGGAAACTCCCTCTTCTCTCTCCTTATCCAATGCTCGACAGTAAGCATTGAATGTGGGTGGAGAGAAATAGAGAGTTGTCACGATCGAATGCATTATATATATATATATATATATATATATACAAGCACCCACTTTGGTTAGGCTACTCCAAGAGATTCAGAAAGCTATCTGGAAGATAACTATTGCCTTTTTAGGATTGCAATACTTGCACATCGAGTAAATATCAAAGCAATTATCAAGCCAAAAACCTTTTCCAAGTGAAGCCTTTGTCTCCTGATTTTTTCCATCTTCATCTCCAATAGTTGCTAGAATCTCAATACACAAATCCAAATGCTCATTAACACCTTTTTTGAAGAGCACTCCTTTTATACCTAAAGTCAACCATGGAATTCCTGAATTTCTGAAACCATACATGTTGTCATTGCTTTAACCCATAGACAATCTTTCACAGAAGGATGCATGGCTTTTCTCCCTTTTTGGTGCAAAAAACAGGAGGAAGTCATGTAGCCTCCTTTATTGATGTCACCATGATGGTCATGGCTTATAGGCTGCTAAAGCAAGAACAACTCGTGGAATTCCACTTGATATGGGGGAAAAACATTCCTGAAAATGAATTCCATGAGTTCCCATTTCTTCTAGTTAAGCTTCGTATGATTGAACAGTTATATCACATTTGAATTTAAGGATGTACTTTGCCCCACTATCTTCTTATAAACAACGGCTCCCACTCTTAGAGTTCTAGTTTTTTTGCAGGTAAGAAAGTATGAAACTACTATTATATTATGCAACTTTTTGGAAATGAAGAATGTAAAGCTTCATTCTGTCTCAGTCACATGTAAGTAACTAAAGAATATAAAGCTTCATTCATCTCACAGTCACATGTAAGTGGACGCAGGTGCAGAAAAGGGCAGTGTCAAAACACCAGGGTCACCACCGGCTATGTCTGGCAGGTACACGACCCCCTGCGGTCTACTTTTGACATTAATTTTCAGCCATTGGGAAGGGAACTGAAGGAGTGAAAGAGGTGGTAAACTTCCACTTCTAAAATGTGAGCTTATCCTTCGTACTTTTTTAGATGTAGAGATACATTTTCTTATATGGTCATAGGTGTGGTGAATGAGTGCTTTTTCCCTAATGCTTTACTTTGCAAACACTTTCTCGATAGATTTTGGGGTCTTAAGTGAGAAAACATAGCTATACATAGTCAGATATGTGAAAGCTACAATCAACTGCTAATAAGGAGTTAGGTTGTTCAAGGGCATACCATTCTTTATTTTCCATTTAGATCCTAAACTTCTTTTCTGCAATCTTTTCATCAGTTATCTTGGATTTGGCAATATATATCAACAGCAAACTTGGTCTGAGTTGACAGCATGTGTTGAAGAGTATACAATTTCCTCCCAAAGATATGTTAGGTCCCCAAGTTTGACATTTCAAGTCTTTCAACTATCGTTTCATCTGTTTCATTCCATTTTGTTATTTAAACCATGATGATCATATCATGAACATATAATAACAAAGTTCCTGCATGTTGAGTTCAGTGCTATGTCACATGGGTGTGGATATGGGTTCCAAGCATTCCATTAAAAACTTTAAGTGCATTGGACACCACCATATATACAGATATGTATGTATGTATGTGTGTGCGTATATATATATATATATATATATATATATATATATATATATATATAAAGAAAGAGAGAGATTCTTATTGTACATGTTTGAGAATGATATTTGTGACTGTGAACTAAACCATAGGATGGATGGCTAAGAAGTTATTCTGTGCTTCAAAATCAACATATACATCTCTCGTCATGTTAAAAAGCAATAGCATCTCACCATTACCCAAAAAAAGGACATAACATAACAAAAGGATGATGTCATCCGCAACATAGTCGTGATGTCCAATTTGTAGACTCATTGATTATATTATATATGGTCGAAACTAGCAAAAGAAGTGCAGCTACCTTATTTTTCTTATAAGAAAGGATTCCTCCAACTGCTTCATTTTGGGTGGCTCCATCTGGTGAATGAAAAATGGGAAAAGTAGCAAAACCATTCGAAAGCAACTGTACCAACTTATTATTAAGAAAAAAAAATTAACCTGCTGTGTCACATGTCGAAGTGTTCTTGCACATTAGGGTTGTAGTACAAGCCACTTCTTCCTCACTTGTAGGTTTGAAACTCTGGAAGCAATTTCAGTTTTGCATCTGTTTCAGATTATTCATAAGTACTGACCATGTGAGATTAACTTTTAAGTTTTAACCTCTTTTTCCTGTGATTTTGGCATCGTGATCCTTGGACTCCATCCCTTCCCCTAGCGAAAACCAGGATAAATAATCACATGAAGAACTAGAGCAATAACTGAAAAATAAACATTTTTTACACACCAAACGAGCGTCATTACGTTCATTAAAAGAAGTTTCTCAACCAAACTTACAGTATTTGCAGTGAATTTAGAAGAATCATGCTTGTCCAAGGGAATATTGACAGCCTCTGTGATTTTCCTTGTGAAATGTAAGTTGGTCTTCATGTAGTTACTACGCATGGGACCTGAAACTTCTAGTACATGAAAGAGAAAATGTTTTTACTTGGAAGTTTCTGGAGATAGCTCTGGCTTTCACTTCTACCAGCAGAGAGTAATGAAGTGACCTTCTCTTCATCTGGAAAACAATGATAAACCCCAGAGGAAGAATGAGCGTACCCCAGAAAGCTTGATTTATATCAAGAGGACTAACACAGAAATGCCATAAAAAAGGAATATTAAGCAGGAAAGAAGACATTTTTCTCATTCACCCACTCTCTTATAAAACATTGAGAAGTTTGAACACAATATTGATGTAGTTATAATCAAGGAAAGATAGCTAGTTGACACTTACTCAAATGAAGCTTATCTATGATCTGTTTGCGACGCACAAAAACTGGTCGGAAGTTAGGTTTTTCTTTTGCAAAGGAACCATGAGAATCATCTAAAAGACCTGCACATTCTTTCTTTTTCTGAATAAAGTTAGAAGTTTCATCTGAGAAGAAAGCTCCTAGAGGCCTTGGCGTGCGGAAATCTGCAATCCTGAAATTAGCTTAGGAGGCCTTTATGAGGATAAGAGGGTTGTTCTCATACTGTATAATGAATATACCACTGGTAGTAAACAGTGCAGAAACTCTGCAACCAACTCCCATGCATGAGTCAGCTCCAGCTATCCCTGTCACATGTGGCAAGGAAAAACTGCTACTTGCTTTTGTCCATAGTGATCTATCTGAACATTCACCAAGCTGACATAATGCCTGCACTGCCCTGCAGTATCCATTAAACACAAATATAGCAAGGAAAATTTTAAGATTTCTGCTCCCTATGGTCTATATCAGGAATAGCAGCTTCGAGATAGGAGTAGCACAAGATATGACGACATCAAAACAAATTTTGAATATATTACCCAAAAAACCCATATTCAACAAATTGGAAACCAACATCATAGTACATCTGAAAGCACATTCAAATTTCTTGCAGCATCTTCACATATTTAGTAAATGACACCATAATTTTGAACCAATATAATAACAATAGATCCCCAGAAACTGTTGTCAGTATATTGCAAAACGTCTACCTTAATTTTTAGATAGCCTCCATCAAAGAAGTTCCACTCTGAAAAAAGATGAATAGAACATTATTATTCACAAATCTGCAACAACCACTGCTAGTTCAAGATGATTACATATCCCTAGGAAACTATTTTAGATTGTCAACCATTTGCATGTCTGTACACCTTCTAAGGACTTCATGAAGAACTCCAAGACTGAGATGGACTTTGAAGCACGTACAGTTTGTCGAACTGGCATCAACCCCGAGCCTCGAAGAACCATAATGGATGGAAACCTAGTATTGATTTCCATGCATACGAGAGATCTATGTAACATATAATGAAAGATTCTAAATGAAAAGGCATAAGATAAGAACACATGTATGACATTCCTAATTAGAGTAATGATAAGGCCTATGCTATAATACAGAGAAAAAGCTGTTGAAAATAACCAAACCACTGGTCTTTTGTGAACCCTCCTTGAGTAAACTTCACTTTCAGAAAGTGCTCGACGGACAAACCAAGACCATACTGTAGAAAAGGGAGAACAGAGAAAATAAAAATGAAGAATAATAGTATAGATGGTTCTAAGCATATATGCATCTAATTCACAACATTAGAGCATATCTGGAAGACATTTACCTTGTGAAGCAAGAGCTCTTCATAGTCAAGGACGATCTCCCCAGGAGGTGATCTAGAGAAACCTGACTTGCCAATTGCTACAGTATCCATAACTTCAAAGATTAAACTAGCTTATAAATAAGAGAGATAACAATTTGAAAATTGTTCCGATGCCATCACAAAAGGAAGAGAACTAAAAGAGGGAATGTTAAAAGTTTTGCTGCATGATTATCAATATGGCATTGCTTTGCTGTTAACAGGAACAGAGACGTAACAAGAAAAATTTCAGAAGAATTATCTGAGTCTTGGAGGTTGGATGACATGCTTGAAGACACTAGGCTTTGTCGCAGATGATATTGATGCTGGTTTTACATTTGTGCTGCAGGACTTTTATAATTAAAATAATTTAAGACAACAGACCATTCCATGAGAAGCTTCAGTAGATTGCTTAATCTTTTTGATGAGTAAGGTACAACTAGGAATTGCATTATGAAGAGCTAGTGCTGATAATCCTGTTATTGGCTGTAGAGCAGATCAGTATGAAACAAATCCAACACAGAAGGCCAGGAGACATGAATCTTCAGCTTTTTGAAGCTTTAGTACACCATGACCAGATGGTCTTCACCAACTGACCGGATAAACAAGTAACATCAGTCAATGAAGTTTCTACCAATAATTGAACATGATATATAAAAAGACAGCAGAAAAATGACAAATAGAAATCCCGATAATGTGGATATCATATACTTACTGATAGGCCTAATTTACCACTATAAGCTAGATTTTACGCAAGAAGCCTTGCATTCAATACTAAGTTTATCAACTCAAGCAACTAGCTATAGATAAACCTTTGTAGCAATGTCGTTCATATGTTGAAAATATTGCAATTATATTGTCAAAAGAGAAGACGTTTTTATCAGGAAAATATCATGGTACTTTCAAATTATCATAAAAAAATAATATCATGACAATATTCCGAAGTTATAACGATTAAAAGCTCTTTCTTATATGTACTTCCAGTGTATGTTTTCTATTTTTTCATTTTAAAATTTTAAAAACTATTCTGAGTCTTTTATTTTGAGTAATTATCTTTTTGTAAGAAAAATAGTAGAAAACTCATAATTCCATGATTTTTCACATTATGCTTCATATACTTTTCATTTTTAAAATTTCTGAGTTTTTCCCATGCAAAAAAGTGTAAAAACGGTGCTGTGAAAACCTTACTGACAAATACCCGAGAATACTTATACGTAAAATCTGAGCAAAGAGGTTTACAAATTTGTATTCCCAAGCCTTCCCGCCTTCCTTTATTTCAAACTTAAGAGTAACCCCTGGAAGAAGGGGAGAAGGAGAAAAAGCGCAGGGGGATGGGGAGCCTCAAACCTATAACATGACCGTGCGTCAAAGTGGGTAGAACTGTACATGCTGTTACAAAGTCCTCTTTGTCGATGCTAACATTCTTGTTGCTTTCAATTTGCAGCAATCCCGTCCCTATAAGGTCCATTACCTGCAAACGAGGAATGAGGGATATTTGAGACCCAACAAGTATCCACTTTTGGATTGTAGGGATCTCAAACCAGTGGGCATGTGATTTGCTATTTGTTTAAAAGGTTCTGGTGTGGGAGTGTGGGTTTCATCCAAGATCCAATATCTTAGTCGAGACCCAGTGACTTAAGCATGCTTCAATGGCTTTCAGAAAGAAAGATTTAAACATTAGAATAGTTTGGACAAAAGAGTTGAGAGAGATACCTTAGGTCGAGTAAAGTTGACGAGATCTGGAGACACGACAAAAGTAACGTCATTATCTGGACCAATTTGTGCCGTCTGCGAACAAGGGCAAGCAGTTTGTTAAGCCAATCCACTAGATACTATTTTTTAAATCCTTTCTTTATTTGCCATATAGAATAATTATCCAAGAAACAGAACTGCACTTCCTTTTAAGGGCCAACAGTCAACCAGGGAGAATCTCATTATGCAAGTTATTATTCTATTCACTAAACAAAATTGGCCTCAGTATGGCAATGTAAAATAAAGCTCAAACAGATAGAATATATGAAATAAGAACCATGTGATGCATTAAGTAGACAAACCAAATAGATAGGAGTGAACTGGCTTTTTGATGAAAAGGCACATCATTTCTGCGCCTATCTGAGATCATGCACGAAAGTGTTGGAAAGGAGACTAGACAATTAATGATAGTGTCTATGCACATCATCGGAGCTATAGCACACCATGTCCAAGCTCCATGATAAGCTTCCTTTCATGGATGTCTGGATATATTTCGGAGCTATAGCACACCATGGCTAAGCTCCATGATAAGGTTCCCTTTCATGGATGTCTGGATTCATTTCAACATATTTTATATCTTCAACTATCTGGGTCTAAAGATCCTTTTGTACCTGAGAAACATTAGAAATTTTGATTTACAGATCAGGGCTGCCTAGAAAAATATCTCAGCTTAAACTCTGATAACTGTTACGAGACATATCAACTTATATGTACAAGAAAATTTCATGTATGACCATTGGTACCGGAAAACAGGAAAACCCCATCCGTACAGATTGTTCAACTTCCACATAAAGGAAATAAGGCAATTCCTAAGACACTGTTAAAAATTTTTAAATACCCCGACCCCATCTTTTTTCTTGGACGTATGTCCGTTTCGACGCCGCACCCTTTGTGCTCTTGCTCTCCCTCTCCTCTCAAGCCTTCTCCTCCAACCGATAATCCTATGGTCGAACCAGGCGATCCCCGGCCATCAGCGAGATCTCCAACGACTCTAACTGCACGGCATCATGGCAACGGCGCGGCATCAGCCTCCCAAACCACACGGTAAGTTCTCTTCTTTCTTTCCCATCATATTTTCATTCGTTTCAGGTTTTGAGGGTTTCACTTTTCCAGGAAAATGCACCGGCGGTTGCCAGCCAACTAGGGCAACCACTTAGGTCATCGGCGGCACGGCACCGGCCCGAGCCTAAAGGTATCTTTCGTTTTTGTTGAATCCCTTTTTCTTCTATATGTTTCAGGTCAATGAAAACCACCTTGAAACATTTCTGAAACAATCGAGGGTTTCAAGTAGAGAGTTCTCAAGTTTTTTTTTAGATTTTTTTTTAATGAGATATTTCTCTTAATACCACCTTCCAAATTTTTGTATCCAAAGATTCCAAATAGCAGTGATCTGTTTGTTCAACATTTACTGACTGTATTTTTTGTTTACTACTAAAAGCAGTGGACAGAAACAAAATGAAACAAGGATTACTTCGGTGTATGTTTCATTGGCTCATGGAGTGCTGAGCTGAGCATCAGCAAAAAATCATACCCATTGACCGAGCAGGAGATAATGTCATACCACTTGAATGGCGTATATGTCAGTTTTTTCCTCATTGGAAGAGAAACTTGAAAAGAAGCTGAAGCCATCATCCAAGCATCTCCAGTTGGCATTCAAGAGCATGGATCTTAAGCTGCACTCAATGGCTCTATTCACAAAGCTGCTCAGCTTGACTTCCTCCTCTGTCTCTACTTTACTCACAACCTTTATCAACACAAAACAAAACATTAGAATAAAATGTAGTGCTTAACTTAAAAATTCTGCTAACATCACCTCAACTCGTTAACCTTAGACGGTCCCTTCAGTAACAAAAGAACAGAAAATCGGGAAAAAAAAAAAAGGAAAACGAAAGAAATGCAGCCTGCAAAAATGCAACAAACTCAGACACTCATAAACATGAAAATAAATTAGAGAACCTTCAAATACAGAAAAAGGTATGCATTTTGTCTGAAACACAAATCATTTTCTAAAACCAGCATCACAACTATCTTAGTAATGCAAGCGTTAAGAATCACTCGAAGAGTTCGTAACTTTCAGAAACATCACTATCGATATGTGCTTCTGTTCATCCATTCTTCGTCACTGAAATCATTCACGGATTGTATCAATCATCCATCTACAAAAGGCTTACGCAGTCATATGAATACAGAATTAACAGACTATGATTAGAATCATAATCACTCAATACTTTTTGTTTGAATAAACAAGTAAGCTTCGAAATTTGACCNGAGAAACCTAGCCAAGAATAGCATTCGAAGGGGGATTCCAAATACTCACCCGTAACGTTCGTCGGAACTCTGTGACAGCCTTGGATACCGCTTCTGACTGCGATCTCTGCCACAATTATGCGATCGAGAGAGAGAGATGAGAGAGAGAGAGGCGCATGAAGTTCAGATGATCTAATGCGAAGAAGCGACGGAGTAAGGAACAGATAAACGATGATCCGATCCGATCTAGACGAACCTGATAGACGATGTGAATCTTGTCGTCCTCAGCCACACAGGCGACGCGGAATTTCCGGGAGACTCGCCAGCAGAGAGTCTCGATCTTAAGGAAGAGGGAGTGCGGATGGTGGGGCTCGCACTCGAGCGTGAGTTGCAGGTCGATGAAGGTATTGTGCAGAGGGAAGGGGGTGGCCGCATGGAGAAGAAGCTTTTTTCTGAACATCTCTTCAAGCGAGTGCGTTCCTTCCCCTGACGACGGCGATTCTTGATTTCTAGAGATGGCGCCAAAACTTTTGGCCTTCCGAGATAACAACAAGTCGATCCTAGTCCTAGCGGTTTGAATCGTTCCCTTGGGAGTGCGTCTCGGGTGAGTTGAATCGGTAATGCCTGGCGATCCAAGTTTGTTATTGGGTACAGAATTTTCAGATGCCGCACCGGCTGCGGTGGATCTAAGGATTCATTCTTTAACTTAGTTAAATATCGCGCTTATCACTATTTACAGTCTAATAAAGAGTGATATCGTATAGCATGTTAGTGACCACGAGATTCGAACATTAACTCTTTGATTGTGAAACGTATTTCAATATCTCCACTTACTCAACAAAATAGCTTAACCAAAAAGAAAACATAAAATATCAATTGAAACCTTACTAATTTGAGAAGTTATTTTGAATTAAACTTCACCTTTGCATCAATTTATTCTTTAGTAGATTGCTAGTTTGCTACCCACCTCTCCAAAAAAAAAAAATGTTAGACATTTTAAAGATTTGATGACTACCCACCTCTCCAAACAAGAAATGTTGGTCATCGTAAAGATTGGACGACACTCCAAAGTGTTTAGGTGACATGAAAACTAGTTTTTGACAAAACCAGATCTTCTAAAAAGGAATGGAAAAACTGAACACATCTCCCCCTTAGTTTTTGAGGAAGTTATACCAGAGTGATTAAAATAATGTTAATGTTAACCAAGCTGATGATCTATTTCGTTCAAAATCTATGTCACCATATTATAGGGTGCGGGTGCCGGAATGGCACATCCCAAAAAATTTAGGTACAAATCGTAAGATATTTTGTTATTATTATTATTTAATTTATTATATACAACAGAATAAACATATTATTACAATTTAGTTATTAATGTATATAACATACTTGAATAATTGTATTGCATAGGAAATGATAAATCTATGTACCTTACCTTGAAAAGCATTAAGAGGCATTTGGATCATGCGTGGATTTGGTGCACAGTTTTCCAAACCATATGCAACTGTTTGTTAATTAAACCTAAGACATGAAGACGGATTGTTTTGATTTCCCTTTCCCTTACCAGATTGAGTGTATCGTGTTTGTTACGTTGATATACGGAAACTGCTAAAAGCTCTAGTGCCATGTTTTGTGGCCTACTGGGGAAAGTAATAACATGTACATCAACAAACAAAATAGAGAAATTTATGTGTTGCCACCTTTTTGCATGTAATTTCAAAAAAAAAAAGAAGAAAAGAGGATCGTCTTTTGCAGCCTTTTAAATAACCTAAGGCTGGGCACCGGGCCGGGCCGCCGCCGGGTACCCGGCCCGCCACGGGCCGGGCCCGGGCCCGACCCGGGAAAAATTGTTAACGGGTCGGGCCCGAGCCTGATATGCCGGTCTGGGTTAGCCCGTTAAGCCCATTAAAAATTAAAATATATTTTTTAAAATTTTAATATCATATATTTATAACTAATAAATACTATTTTATATTTAAAAATTTATTTTATAAATTTAAAATAATATTATTTTATTATGTCGGGCCGGGCCCGGGCTCGGGTTTCATATATCCGGGCCCGACCTAGCGGCCCGTCGAGCCGTTTCGGACAGAACTTTATCGGGCCGGGCCGGCCCGATGCCCAGCCTTAAAATAACCTGCACACTTTTGGTGGAAACTCTGAATAAGGACCTGAAATACGTTTTTGCTTACCTGAAAAACAAAAGGATACGAGGAAAAAAGTAAGAATATTTAGTAAGGGACGGCAACTTTAGGGAAAAAAAAATAAGTATAGTTGTTCTTTATGGTTTATCAAGTTAATAGAATTTCACTTTAAGTATTTATTAGATAATTTTAATGAAATGGAATATCTTAATCGTAAACGCAGTCCAATTTCTTAATTATAAGAAAAAAAAAAGCTCAAAATGAAGCTCCTCAAACAGAGCTAGGGGATCCCAAACTATAGGATGTTTGGGTGAAAACCCCAATTTAGTGCTACATTCACTATTTGAACACTCAATTTTGCATAATTGGACATAATCAGATCTACACTCAGTCACTTATCTACTATTAATAGTAAATAGATAGCAGGTCTCACAAGTATTGGAGGGAAGGCTCACCTAGGGCTGGGTTGGGCGGAGCTGATTCAAGTCAGGCACAGGCTGGCCTGGGGGTCTGGCCTCATATGGCCCAACCTGATTTTAATAAATAAATAAATACAAATATGTATTTATATATAAATAACATATCTAAAAGAAATATATATATAAATATATGAAATATAATTTTAGAATATATATTTAGTTGTGCACGGCAGAAGTCAGGTTCGAATCGGCCCATGTACCCACCTGGCGCCCATGTTTAGGCCCACCATCTACACACACACTTTTTTATGAGGGAGCAGGGGTGGAGGGAGGAGGGGGCCGCGTAGGCCATGGCTCGAGTGAACGCAGTTTGGCCCAACCCATCGCTCATCTTGACCCGACCTGCGAATCATTTGGCCCGCCCCTGAAAAATATCCTGGCTCCACCCCTGTGAAAAAGTGAAGAGTATTAAATCTTCTTTCTTCTACACCAAGGGCAGGGCACTCGCCCACACACCCACTCTTTAGAAAAAAACCGTATCCAGATTTTTTTGGACCCCATTCAAAGCCCCTTAGTTAAAAATTTCTAGATGGTAAACCAATCCCATTAATAGATAGGATTTTAGACAGGCGACAGGTTCTATGGTCATGTCCCACCCCAACAACAAATGAAATGGTGCTTGTCCCATTATAGCATCGAAGTGGGCTGGCTCCCCTGGCCTCATAATTTAGGGTTTGCTTTTAGATCTTGGTGTTTGGTCGAATGAAGTCTCTCTTTCAATATATATATATATATATATATATATATATATATATATATATATATATATATATTCTACATTCAAATCTCCTCATGTAAATGTCAAATCTAGGTGGTAGGGGCAGTTGCCCACACAGGCCCACCTAATTAGTTTAACAGCGTAATTTAAGTTGTTACATATTGGTGCCCCTTAAATTTACAATTTTTCATATTAGTGACCCTCGGCCACAAATTTCTGGCTCCGCTATAAACAGAACTCCACCAAGGATTCCGCTGCTGCACTAGATTGGGCCTAAAATTTCAACTGAAGAAAATGTTTGATTTTAAGTAGTTAGCATTTGACCCCATCTAAGATGTCTTGAAATTTTGATCTCCATCATGTCTTTAAGTCTAAACCCTACTGTACTTAGCAGAGCTCATTTTGGCAGGTTATCTCACCATCCTATAACACTAGTAGAGGATGAATCTAGTGCCTCAGAGAAATGGCCCAAATACGTCGTGTTGTAACTGAGGTTTCAGGTCTTGAAAAATTTAACTAATGTAGATGTGTTGTTATCTCCATTCCCAACCTAGACATGGCTCTTGGGTCATACATTATATAAGATTTTATAACCATACTGGTAAAAAGAAAGTAAAGAAGAGCTTGCCTTTCACATAACTAGGCTTCAGTGGCAGAGTTTGCTTAATACTACGTCAAGAAGCTTGATTTCGTCTTCATCCAGTATTTGAATGGCCAAAATAATGTCCCTACCCATTCAACTTCCTTGGTCATGGCCTTCAGGCAGAAATATTACAGAGTCAACACAAAGAAGAGGTGATAATTCAACGAGCCGATGGATGCTAATACTGAACAGAGGCGCAGGTGGAAACGAATCCAAGGAGCAGCAGTTCTTGCGACGGAGGAAATTCAGAGGAATAGATTCATATACCTTTTCTAAGATTGCATGAACTGCTGTTCTTCTTTCCAACATGCCCCCTAAATTTGAATGCCATTGAATGTTCTGTTTTTCTTTCTTTTTTATGGCTTGCAAATGTCATGTTATGGTTCTGGGAAACTACATGGAGCTTCAACCTTTGCTTGCTCTTCCAAAAAAAATCTGCACTAAGGCCTAAACTTGGTTGCTCCCATACAGTGGGCAGAGCTAGAAATTTGGGGAAAATTAAGTAAATTAATAGTTCAAAAAGGGCACTCATATATAAATGTATGGAAATATATTATCTAATTTTACATAAATCTTTTAGATCCACATGTTTAAGGCTCAATGGGGCCACCTTTAAGAATGACACGCCTTCTACCAAAAAAAAGCCACAGGCTCAGCCTTTGGGTGGCCACAACTTGTCTTCAAATCGGCCGGGCCGGCTCGCCTTAATATTTAAACAGACCTCCTTTTACACAAACTCATGTCTTTAACAAAAGTTGTAAAAGTATTAATCTAGGAGTGCAAATAGATTAGTTTCTATCATACACCAAGCTTACCCTTTGCATGGGGTTTATATATCTCTCGCAATGCATCCATAAATTAGTAACACAGAAGTTCGTTGTCTCGCGTATCCATTTGCGCTCCTAGTTTCAGGAGGTGAGGTCTCTTGAAACTGCTCCAATTATGGTTTGACAACGCTTGCACAACATACTAATTGTCTGCCAATCTCGTTTACCGTCAATGTTCCAAACGCATTGACACGGACGTGCCTTTCATAAGGGAGCATATTCAGTATAATTTTATCCAAGTTCTCTACTTGTCTAGGGATGTTAATAAATCCAATTTAGATCTGACATCCAGTCAAACGCTTCCAAATAATAAGTTACGGAAAAATTTATGGTGTTAAATTAAGTAATCAGATCATATTTGAATTTGAGAAAGTACATTTGATTGCGTTCGAATTTCATTGAATTTCTGATGAGATGTGGATCAGACTTTAGGTTTAATAGATATTCTGTATCCAAATGTCCACACATTTTGACAGTAGTATCTTAGCATATAATAATTTGGCTTGTATTTGGTTCAAAAATTGGATTTTGGATTTGAAGGTGATTAAAATCAAATTTGGATTGGATTCAAATTGTTAATTTAGATTCAAATTTGGATATGATATAAACTTTTCTTCATTCATATTTGAATCCAAATTCGAATGCAAATATCTGAACGTTCAAAATAATGAATACAGTAAAGGGTATGTCTGATTCATTGACATCTCTATACTTGTCAAATCCACTTCTTGGCAATTTGATGAAGCCACTCAGCTCGGCCTTCATTTTTTCAACACAATCTCAAGGTCAATCAATGTTCCATGCATTTCATGGAAAGTGTTAAGGTAAGAGAACAACAAAAATCTCAAAATATCCAACTCCAGCAATGAAATACTAAACACGTCTATTCCAATAATAGATAAATTTAGGTACAGTATCAGTCCAACTTTTCAATATACTAAACTACACGAAACTAAAAATTCTTTTATGTATGGATATGAAACTATCATAGTTGCTAACGAGCGAGCAAGCAGACAACTGCTCTTTAGTTCATGGACTGTTATGGATTGTTGAGTGAGTTGTGAGGGTTAATTGTATCGTTTCGCGCTTGTACTGCTTCAAACCCCTCTGGTGATTTTGTAGTAGGTTGACCTTAGTTAGTTTTCGGGTAACCTACCCTTGTTTATCTTTTCCCTTTTGGGTTTTGCGCTGGTTCCTCTCCGGCCGGATAGAATTCTGTATTAATTTGTTTAGGATTTTAGTTTAAGATTTTCAAGTAGGTCTTGGGGGTAGGATCTCAATGACGGGTTCAACTTTTCTAATCGCCACCGGTTGGGTCCATAGAAAGAAGATGATAAGGTGTGCCCCCATGTTCGTATCCAAGATCATTCGGTTAATGTGAACAATGTTGGCATCTTGCTATTTTTCATGCTCTTACTGCACATGGTGATCTTTCCAAATTGATCATATGAGTGTTGACAAGCTTTGGGGGAGTTTGGACTTCCACCCTGCTCGAATGAGTTGAACCTGCATCAGACTCTGGAAGGGCTGGCATGAGGCACGTGCAACCCACTCGGTTTGCTTTCCTCTCTAAACTTTTTTTAAAACCTTGAACAATTTCAGATCATCCCCCTTTCAAAACCCAGCTCCAGTATGAAATTTCATAACTATAGCCTCATTCTTTGTAATCAGACCACCTTCTCGTTCTTTGTAATCAGACCACCTTCGTTTCTAAACAAGACATCGTAAAAAGTACATAGATTGGTTTTGAGACCCCAGCCATAAGTGGGTCGTCTTGACCTTGCCTAATGAAAATTTTTAAACTTGAACGATGGGGCCCTCATAGATTCGTATATGAGATTCTCGATAGGTATTGAACCCAAATGGTCCCTCGAAAGGTTTCTGGCTTTTCATACGGAGCCCCCACTACTAGATTGCTACCACATGTCTTATCAATTTGGACCAGCCTCTGAATTTAGATCTGGTGATCAACCATTTAAATAATCGACCTATTGGATTCTTCATTGCACATGCAGAATCTTTTCTCATTGTCTCAGGACCAACTCATGGAATTATATTGTTAGACAATTAGCCGATTTGGATGTGATGCAATACAATAATCTTTTAGGCTTTGTTTGGTAGGAGGGAAATGGAGGAAAAGGGAGGGATTGCTCAATCCCTCCCTTGTTTGGTAAGCTAATTAGAAAGGAGGGAAATGGAGGGAAAGTGGCAAAACCTGTTTGGCAAGAAGGGGAGGGAAAGGAAAGGAAAGGGAGAGGAGGGATTGTGTAGTGTAATTTTTTTCCCTCACAATCCCTCTCAAATCGGACGGATTGGAAAGGAAAGGAAATGGAGTAAGTGCAAAAATAGTGACTGCCCACAATACCCCTCCCCTTTATCTTCCCTTCCCTTCCCTTTCCTCCCCTTTCTCTTCCCTTCCCTTTCCTTTCCTTTCCCTCCCTTTCCCTCCCTTCCTTTCCCTCCCTTTCCCTCCTACCAAACAGGGCGTTAGGAGCAAAATATCTCCTGAAGATAAACTGTAACACAAGATAAATTTTATTTTGCATTTTTATTTTGGAAGTTACGAGTGAGTGGCTGGTTGGAGAATTAATAGATACACTGTTATTATTCCAATTTTCTCAAGCATTGGCTATTAAATTGGTTTTACACTTACCTTGTTTGTACACTAATCAAAAAGAGAAACTGAGTGCACAAGTACATTGTATCGAGTGGTGTGCTGAGGACTCAAGATTTTCAGTCTAAACTTAGAATGGAGAAATATATAAATTCTATACATAAAAATGATTTTCAATCTAAATATAATTTAAATTATATATATATGTATATATAAACTATAAAGCAATGGATTCCCATCCCACCTCATTAACACAACCCAAACAAAAAAAAAATTGGGCTGCATGTGAGAGGGATTCTTCTCACAACTAGAAGAATCCATGTTATTTATATAATAGAAAGAGAGAGTGTGAGAGTGTAGGTGAGAGTTCACGCCATGTGTTTGAATCTGCCTGAGCTGGAATCAATAGAAGTCCTTAGAATGGCTGGACCAGTTCAATAGCAGAGACTGGCGGTCCATCAGCTTGATTCATGGGTTGTGTTGTAAAAAGCTAGCTAGTTTTTGGAATGGTTCGGTCAGATATACTAATACTAATCGACATCCCTATATCCTCATATAACTATCTCTAAGGAGTCAAATTAAGCTTGACCACAAACAATGATAGAAGTAGAACAAAAATTTTTATGCTATAGATCACTTATTTATGCATAAGAGCAGAGCTAATGGACCACAATCACAAATAATTGAACATCTTATGCTTGTCTATAAATCTTTTTCTTTCACGTATGGGTATGTTAGATTTCTTATTCAGTATCATTTTCCATCTGTTATCTTGTGGTTTTAAACATTATGTCTTATGTCTTTCTACTAGGATAATTAAAGCATAAAAGTCGAGCACCTAAGTTGGAAATTAGTTTTCAACAGCTTGATACTCCACACAAGGGCAAGTTTTCCAAGGAGTCTATTTGAGGGGCAGATAGTTAAAGTTTGCAATATTAGGTGTGAAATATGCTTGTTTAGATCCAACCAGCAGAGAAGTTTTTTCTTTATATGTATTCAATCTTATAGGGTACGACCAGAACTCACGAACTCAGGTCAGTCTTGGATTGGGTCTTGCAAATAATTTGGACCAACATTGTTCCAAATTCATTTCTTTTACTTGTTTTAGTTTGTTTGTAACTCATTTTTTGCTCTATTATTATAACTATTGGTCATTAACATGTACTATTTTATTTATATGACTTGTTTATTTAAACATTGCTTTCATTATGATTCTCTAGGCCCATGCATGGAGCGTAAAAGTAAGAATTATTGAGTGCAATATGCATTTATATTAACTCAATGTTTTCATTAATTGTTTAAGATTAAATCAGTCTAACATATAACTTAGTTTGTGTACATGCCAATATATATATATATATATATATATATATATATATATATATATATATATATATATAAAATTAAAACTCAAGTAGTAGAATCGTGGAGTGAACATTAATTGAAACTATTCAACTTTACCTACATTCATTTTCTTGAGTGGCAGGCGATACGTTTTACTTTGGTCTTCATTTCCATTAAATGAAATACCAAACTTCAACTGCTTCCTTCTAGAATGAAAACTTAGAAAATATTGTAACATGAAATGTTTAAAGTGCAACAGCCTAGTAATCAACTTTTTTTACTTGCACCAAAATAATAAAAAAAATCAGAAAATCAAAAATTGTATGCTAAGTTATTTATCCTATAAATAAAAAATGTATAAAGTTCAACAGTTTGTTAGTCCCCTTGAATTGAAATATGAAATCCATATATCAACCCTCCTTGATCTCTCCAACTTCCTAGTTTACGTATGATGTAGAATTAGAGATAAATTTAGTTGAAGAGGGAGAGGCCACACTCTATTTTTTTAATATGAAAAAGTCTTGACATAAATATCCTAGATGCCTTTCATTTCTTTTGTAATTATTTGCTCTGCAACTTCCTAGTTTACTTATGATGTAGAATTAGAGATAAATTTAGTTGAAGCGGCAGAGGCCACACTCTATTTTTTTAATATGAAAAAGTCTTGACATAAATATTCTAGTCCCTAGATGCCTTTCATTTCTTTTGTAATTATTTTGTTTCTACGTCGTGGATTGCTCCCGCAAGTCTTGTTAACCCCTCGCGTTTTCGCTACTTCATATATATATATATATATATATATGCTACAAAAGCAAATATTTTAAAATAAAGAAACATTTTGAGGCTGGTTCAATATTTGCCTGCCCAACACTATACTGTAAGGAGGAAGTTAAAGGTTGGAAGCTTGTGCTTGTGCTCAGCTTTCCAGGTGGCTGTTAGCCGAAAGTTTGCATGTTCATGGACGAAGTTAGAAGTAGAGAGAGATGTGTTGGTAAGTGGGTCTTGTTAGCAATCAACTTTTTGTCTTTTTCTTTCTTGGCTTTCTCTCTCTTTCTTCCTAAAAGTTAGAACTGTCTATATTTGTTGCGCCCCCACTTGCGACGGCTGCCGAAGGCGGCTTGGATGGGGTCGCTACCCAAGATCACGCTCAGCACGGGCAATCGAAAGACAAAATTGATGCGCTCTTGTTTTCTGCCGATAGCTCTTCCTTCAAGCGCAGGGAATGACAGTCATCAAATGCCACTAAACAGGGGGAAGAAATGGCGTTGGATGATCGTTTGAAAGGTATGAGAGATGCGGATGAAGCTGGATGATCCGATGGAATGAGGAGGAGATGATTTCGGGCGATGGGAAGTCTGCTGTCCAATGCAACAGTAACCCAAGGTGTTACTGTGGAGTCGCAGGACGCGGTCAGTCGGAGGGCGACAAACGTCGCCGGTGATCGATCCGAACCACGGAGCGTCCACTAGGGTGTCGTAGGGTGCGTAGCGGCAAGGCCCACCGGAGAAGAACCACGTCGCCGGAGGGATTGTCCACTGTTCGTCTGTCATTTTCCCTGCTCAAAGAGAACCACGCCTTCAGCCGTTAGATCGTCGGATTTGCAAAGTTTTGTAGGAAAGAAGAGATTCATCCATAGCTGTTTTGATCAAAACCGCCGACGGGTGTGATCGTCGGAACTTCGTTTCAAACAAGGGATTTACAGTAGAGATCAAAAATCATCCAAACAATGGCTGTCTTCCTCCTTTTGAAGACAAGAGGAGGAAGACGATGGCCCTACGGCTCGCTCGCATGTGTGAGCCGTTGGAGCTGGCCGACCACTGACCCGGTTCGACAGTCGTGTCGAACCGGGTCGGTACAAGATGACCCGCCCGAGTTCTTTATCAAAAACCGGGTCCCGCTGGATCCAGGTCAACAGAAGAATCAAACCAACCTGCTATACAAACCCGGACCCGTGTCCGGTTATTCCCCACACGGCGTGTCCTCCTCTACTAGGCGTGTCCATCTCCACAGCCCGGGCGAGTCCCATCAAAAACGTGGAGGCCGCTCGCTCGCGTTGCCTGCTGGCATGTCCCGTAGAGGCGTCCTCCTCCTCTCGGCGTGTCCCGCTTCATAGCATAGGCGAGTCCCGTCAACTTGACCCTTGTGTCCCGCCGCGCGTCCCCACTCGTTAAACGTGTCCCGTCTAACACGCCTTCGTGTCCCGCCAATGATCTCCATGGTGTCCCGTCCAAGTCGCCTTGGTCGTGCCTCGCCCCAATCGTCGTGTCCCGTGTGGCACGCCAACGTGTCCCGCCCGACCTCCTGCTTGCCCCGTCGTCGGGTGGTGTCCGTGCTCGGCACCCGGCTGTCGTGTCCCGTGTGGGCACGCTAACGTGTCCCGCCCGGCCTCCTGCCTGCCGAGCCTGCCCCGTCGTCGGGTGGTGTCCGTGCTCGTCCACGCTAGCCTCACAATGCTGAAAAGCTCCGTCAACGCCGTGAACCTCGTGCGCCCGGTTCTACTCGTCTGTGATACCCTCCCCAAGCCGCAAGTGACCTCCTGTGGCGCCTGGTAGCCTGCGACGTCCCTCGGCTGCTCTTGGCCGTGCCCAGGAGTTGTGTTGTGCCTGTGGCCAACAGTGGCTGTCCTCCACGGGTACCCGGTGCAATGCTTTGCCTTGATCGGCATCGTTAATGCTAAGGACTATATCAATCACAGTTAACGTAGTCTCACTACCTCCGTCGCACCGTGGCCAAGTCACTCCCTCGCCAAGCCTCTCATGCCCGTCTGGAGACAAAGGGCTCGCGTAGGCGGATTTAAAGTACTCAGCCTTGGTTTGTCGATGGGATTCGGCAAAAGTCTAGCTAGTCCTGGCCGAGTCCAAAGTAGGCTGGTAACAATATTGGTGGAAAAAGGAAATAAACCAAAAAAGAAACTCGGCCTCCGGGTTTCAAGTTCAGGAGTTGTACGGCGCTGCCAACAGGTCACAATGTGCTTCAGTGGTGGCTGGTCCCGTGTTTTGTGTGTGTGTGTGTGTGTGTGTGTGAGAGAGAGAGAGAGAGAGAGAGAGACCATCTATAAGGCGCTTCCACGTAAAGGAGAACAAATCTCAACTTATGACGACCATGAGAAAAAGAATGACAGGTCTATCATGAGAAAAAAGAATGACAGGTTTATGGTTAAAACCATCATCTATCAATTATACTCTCCACATACGCCTGAATGAGCTCTTTGTGTGTGTGTATACATTTTAGAGGATGAGAACAACAAATATGACAGTTAGTTTATTGAAAATGGAATTCCCGCACCATAGAACTTGACTGTCACTAAAATTTCTTAGCATGGAAAACATAAAACAGAACTTCGTACCACTTTACCATGTCACTCAAATAGGTGTTCTTTTGGCTAATTAATCAATATGGTGGTCCCTCCATCATAGCTAGGATTGCAAATGGGCTGGGTATGGGACAGAATATATGTGGGATGAATCAAGACTTGGTAAATAGAAAAGCAACGACACTTTAAACCAAATCGGGCCTATTTACAACCCTAATTATGTCCTCTCTTATATTTCACTTCTCTCTGCCTCTCTTGCTTTTTCTTTTTTGGCTAAGAAAGATTGCAGGTGGGCATTGGAAATTCAACTGTTTATTGCTATTTACCAGTTTGGTTGGCTCAGTCTAAGTCACATGAGTACTTCAGTAGGTCTCATACCGACACAGACAAAACTGGTATTTAGACATGAGTACTTCAGTAGGTCCCATACCCACACGACAAAACTGGTATTTAGACAGACCTACATACTTTTTGGATCGAAACTGATCCAAACCTCTTATTTTACTTGATCTTCTTTGTTTCTAACACAGTTTACATTCTGTTTTTGTGAGTTATTTCTCTTTATATATGTTGTTTATTTGTCAGCATTTATTTTGGTTTGACCTCACTGGTAGCATTATTTGTAGTCTCTATATTCTTCTTCTAATTATGAGTATGGTGAATTTTTTATCAGGTGGCATTTACGGGAAATTATAATGAGTACTTTGGATTTGCAACTGATGTAGATGTTGTGGTTTATTTGATGCTTGCTAATGACCTTATACATGGTCTCTTTCCTGAAGCGGTTACTGTTGGTGAAGATGTAAGGGCAGTACTTTCCAATGTTACTATGTCTTTTCCTTTTGGTATTGATTAGCTAGTTAGCATGTGAATATGTTTAGACTAGCTTGGTGCTATACCCTTGTCATGCATCTTCATAAATTTGTTATGGGATTATAGCATTATACGGGTCTCTCTAGGAATTGCAATGCATCAAAAAGTTGATGTACTTGATGTATATTGTGAATCTATGAACAAGTCACCAGACGCAATTGTCGTGCTAGTCTTTATAGTAGTAACAGGGAAGGGAAAAAGTAAGTTAATATTACTGCTTAGTAATCCATTTCGTCTACTTTTTCTATGCTAAGGCTTCTGTCATGGATATGGTTCTTTCCTTTCTTTTTTTTCAAAATAGATATGTAGAAGACTTTATTTATCATTTCTCAAAGCTTGTATTTGCTTACATATTTTCTTTTTGTCTCAATTTGCAGGTTAGTGGGATGCCAACATCTTGCATTCCTGTGAAGGATGGAGGGGTTGGGTTCGACTATCGCCTTCACGTGGCTATTGCACATAAATGGATTGAGCTCCTCTCAAAGTAAGTGTTGTTGCTTTGATTTTGGTATATCTTTCATATTTATTGGCAAAACTGAGGAATATATGGACAAATAAATTACATACAAACCATTTCCTGGTATAGGAAAAAGGATGAGAAGTGGTTAATGGGTGACATTGTTCACACACTTTCAAATCGAAGATGGCTGGAGAAATGTGTTGCATATGCAGAGAGTCACGCACTTGGTGGTGAGAAGACTCTTAAGGTGGTGTCTTTGGGTGTACTTTTTTGTGCTTATGTTTTTCACATTGTTTTTATGAAGCCCTTATTGAGGAAACATCCCAGTTTGGAACTTCTATGTGACATAGGTTTCACAATTTTTAAATTTTGTTGGAGTGTTTATGTAAACGGTTAAAGTTAACCCATTATTGTAAATTGTAATAAAGAGAGTGCAACTTATAGCGAAGAATTCTGTTCATCTCATTGACAGCATGACGAAGAATTCCTATTGCAAGAACAACCTGCCCATTTCTACTCAATTGCTATAGTATCCATAACTTCAAAGATTAAACTAGCTTATAAATAAGAGAAATAACAATTTGAAAATTGTTCCGATGCCATCACAAAAGGAAGAGAACTGAAAGAGGGAATGTTAAAAGTTTTGCTGCATGATTATCGATATGGCATTGCTTTGCTGCTTGAAGACACTAGGCTTTGTCGCAGATTGTATTGATGCTGGATTGAAAGCATTTGACATTTGTGCTGCAGGACTTTTATAATTAAAATAATTTAAGACAACAGACCATTCCATGGGAAGCTTCAGTAGATTGCTTAATCTTTTTTTGATGAGTAAGGTAAAACTAGGAATTGCATTATGAAGAGCTGGTGCTGATAATCATGTTATTGGCTGTAAAGCAGATCAGTATGAAACAAGTCCAACACAGAAGGCCAAGAGACATGAATCTTCAGCTCTTTGAAGCATTAGTACACCAGATGGTCTTCACCAACTGACCGCATAAACAAGTAACATCACTCAATGAAGTTTCTACCAATAATTGAACATGATTTATAAAAAGATAGCAGAAAAATGACAAATAGAAATCCCGATAATGTGGATATCATATACTTACTGATAGGCCTAATTTACCACTATGAGCTAGATTCCATGCAAGAAGGCTTGCATTCACTACTAAGTTTATCAACTCAAGCTACTAGCTATAGTTAAACCTTTGTAGCAATGTCGTTCATATGTTGAAAATATTGCAATTGTATTGTCAAAAGAGAAGACGTTTTTAACAGGAAAATATCATGATACTTTCAAATTATCATCAAAAAATAATATCATCATATATCATGATAATATTCCGAAGTTATAACGATAAAAAGCTCTTTCTTGTATGTACTTCCAGTGTATGTTTTCTATTTTTTTCATTTTAAAATTTTAAAAAATTTTCTGAGTCTTTTATTTTGAGTAATTATCTTTTTGTAAGAAAAATAGTAGAAAACACATAATTCCATGATTTTTCAAATTATGCTTCATATACTTTTCATTTTTTGAATTTCTGAGTTTTTCCCATGCAAAAAAGTGCAAAAACGGTGCTGTGAAAACCTTACTGACAAATACCGGAGAATACTTATACGTAGAATCTGAGCAAAGAGCTTTACAAATTTGTATTCCCAAGCCTTCCTTTATTTCAATCTTAAGAGTAACCCCTGGAAGAAGGGGAGAAGGAGAAAAAGCACAGGGGGATGGGGAGCCTCAAACCTATAACATGACCGTGCGTCAAAGTGGGTAGAACTGTACATGCTGTTACAAAGTCCTCTTTCTCGATACTAACCTCCTTGTTGCATTCAATTTGCAGCAATCCTGTGCCTATGAGGTCCATTACCTGCAAATGAGGAATGAGGGATATTTGAGACCCAACAAGTATGCTTGTGATTTGCTATTTGTTTAAAAAGTTCTGGTGTGGGAGTGTGGGCTTCATCCAATATCTTAGTCGAGACCCAGTGACTTCAGCATGCTTCAATGACTTTCAGAAAGAAAGATCTAGACATTAGAATAGTTTGGACAAAAGAGTTGAGAGAGATACCTTAGGTCGAGTAAAGTTGACAAGATCTGGAGACACGACAAAAGTAACGTCATTATCTGGACCAATTTGTGCCGTCTGCGAACAAGGGCAAGCAGTTTGTTAAGCCAATCCGCTAGATACTATTTTTTAAATCCTTTCTTTATTTTCCACATAGAATAATTATCCAATAAACAGAACTGCACTTCTTTTTAAGGGCCAACAGTCAACCAGGGAGGATCTCATTATGCAAGTAATTATTCTATTCACTAAACAAAATTGGCCTCAGTATCACAATGTTAAATAGAGCTGAAACAGATAGAATATATGAAACAAGAACCATGTAATGCATTAAGTAGACAAACCCAATAGATAGGAGTGAACTGGCTTTTTGATGAAAAGGGACATCATTTCTGCGCGTATCTGAGATCATGCACGAAAGTGTTGGAAAGGAGACTAGACAATTAATGCATAGTGTCTATGCACATCATCGGAGCTATAGCACACCATGTCCAAGCTCCATGATAAGCTTCCTTTATTTCGGAGCTATAGTACACCATGGCTAAGCTCCATAATAAGGTTCCTTTTCATGGATGTCTGGATTTATTTCAACATATTTTATATCTTCAACTATCTGGGTCTAAAGATCCTTTTGTGCCTGAGAAACATTAGAAATATTAAGTTTTGATTTACGGATCTGGGCTGCCTAGAAAAATATCTCAGCTTAAATTCTGATAACTGTTATGTACAAGAAAATTTGATGTATGACCATTCGTACAGTAAGTGAATGCATAAGAATGAGGAAAACATGGAAACCCCATCCGTATAGATTGTTCAACTTCCACATAAGGAAATAAGGCAATTCCTAAGACACTGTTAAAAAATTTTAAATACCCCGACCCCATCTTTTTTCTTGGACGGATGTCCGTTTTGACGCCGCAGCCTTTGTGCTCTTGCTCTTGCTCTTGCTCGCCGTCTCCTCTCAATTTCTCTCAAGCCTTCTCCTCCAACCGAGAATCCTATGGCCGAACTAGGCGATCCCCGGCCATCAGCGAGATCCCCAACGACTCTAACTGCACGGCATCATGGCAACGGCGCGGCATCAGCCTCCCACACCACACGGTAAGTTCTCTTCTTTCTTTCCCACCATATTTTCATTCGTTTCAGGTTTTGAGGGTTTCACACTTTCAGGAAAATGCACCGGCGGTTGCCAGCCAACTAGGGCAACCAGTTAGATCATGGGCGGCACGGCACCGGCCCGAGCCTAAAGGTATCTTTCGTTTTTGTTGAATCCCTTTTTCTTCTATATGTTTCAGGTCAATGAAAACCACCTTAAAACATTTCTGAAACAATCGAGGGTTTCAAGTCGAGAGTTCTCAAGTTTTTTTTTTTTAGATTTTTTTAATGAGATTATTTCTCTTAATACCACCTTCCAAATAGCAGTGATCTGTTTATTCAACATTTACTGACTGTATTTTTTGTTTTCTACTAAAAGCAGTGGACAGAAACAAAATCAAACAAGGATTACTTCGGTGTATGTTTCATTGGCTCATGGAGTGATGAGCTGAGCATCAGCAAAAAAATCATACCCATTGACCGAGCAGGAGATAATGACATACCACTTGAATGGCGTATATCTCAGTTTTTTCCTCATTGGAAGAGAAACTTGAAAAGAAGCTGAAGCCATCATCCAAGCATCTCCAGTTGGCATTCAAGAGCATGGATCTTAAGTTGCACTCAATGGCTCTATTCACAAAGCTGCTCAGCTTGACTTCCTCCTCTGTCTCTACTTTACTCACAACCTTTACCAACACAAAACAAAACATTAGAAAAAAATGTAGTGCTTAAGTTAAAAATTCTGCTAACATCACCTCAACTCGCTAGCCTCCCTTCAGTAACAAAAGAACAGAATTTGGGGGGGGGGGGAAGGAAAACGAAAGAAATGCAGCCTGCAAAGATGCAACAAACTCAGACACTCATAAACATGAAAATAAATTAGAGAACCTTCAAATACAGAAAAAGGTATGCATTTCGTCTGAAACACAAATCATTTTCTAAAACCAGCATCACAACTATCTCAGCAATGCGAGCGTTAAGAATCACTCCAAGAGTTCGCAACTTTCAGAAACATCACTATCGATATGTGCTTCTGTTCATCCATTCTTCGTCACTGAAATCATTCACGGATTGTATCAATCATCCATCTACAAAAGGCTTACGCAGTCATATGAATACAGAATTAACAGACTATGATTAGAATCATAATCACTCAATACTTTTTGTTTGAATAAACAAGTAAGCTTCGAAATTTGACCNGAGAAACCTAGCCAAGAATAGCATTCGAAGGGGGATTCCAAATACTCACCCGTAACGTTCGTCGGAACTCTGTGACAGCCTTGGATACCGCTTCTGACTGCGATCTCTGCCACAATTATGCGATCGAGAGAGAGAGATGAGAGAGAGAGAGGCGCATGAAGTTCAGATGATCTAATGCGAAGAAGCGACGGAGTAAGGAGCAGATAAACGATGATCCGATCCGATCTAGACGAACCTGATAGACGATGTGAATCTTGTCGTCCTCAGCCACACAGGCGACGCGGAATTTCCGGGAGACTCGCCAGCAGAGAGTCTCGATCTCAAGGAAGAGGGAGTGCGGATGGTGGGGCTCGCACTCGAGCGTGAGTTGCAGGTCGATGAAGGTATTGTGCAGAGGGAAGGGGGTGGCCGCATGGAGAAGAAGCTTTTTTCTGAACATCTCTTCCCGCGCGTGCGTTCCTTCCCCTGACGACGGCGATACTTGATTTCTAGAGATGGCGCCAAAACTTTTGATTGCTGGTTTGCTACCCACCTCTCCAAAAAAAAAAAATTGTTGGACATTTTAAAGATTGGATGACTACCCACCTCTCCAAACAAGAAATGTTGGTCATCGTAAAGATTGGACGACACTCCAAACAGTGTTTTTTAAGTGTTTAGGTGACATGAAAACTAGTTTTTGACAAAACCAGATCTTCTAAAAAGGAATGGAAAAACTGAACACATCTCCCCCTTCGTTTTTGAGGAAGTTATACGAGAGTGGTTAAAATAAGCTGATGATCCATTTCCTTCAAAATGATAGATCTTTGTTCCTTGCCTTGGAAAGTGATACGGGTATCGACCGCGGCCGGGACGTCTTAGGCAGGCCCCCGGAATTTCGGTCCTACCAGAAAGCTACGGATTAAGAGGCATTTGGATCATGCGAGGATTTGGTGCACAGTTTTCCAAACCATATGCAACTCGTTTGTTAGTTGAACCTAAAGGTCCAAGATGAAGACTGATTGTTTTGATTTCCCTTTTCCTTACCAGATTGAAGTGTATCGTGTTTGTTACATTGATATACGGAGACTGCTAAAAGCTCTAGTGCCATGTTTTGTGGCCCGCTAGGGAAAGTAATAACAGCAATTATGTACATCGAGAAAATATTTATATTGGCCCATGCAAAACTTGACGGTGCCATAAAATTCGTAAGAAACAAAATAGCGAAATTTATGTGTTGCCACCTTTTGCCTGTAATTCCAAAAAAAAAAAAAAAAAAGATCGTCTTTTGTAGCCTTTTAAATAACCAACGCACTTTTCATGGAAGCGCTCAGTAAGGACCTGAAATACGTTTTTGCTTACCTGAAAACAAAAATGATAAGAGGAAAAAGTAAGAATATGCAGTAGTAGAGGGCAATGTTAGGGGGGAAAATACGTATAGCTGTTCTTTATGGTTTATCAAGTTAATAGAATTTCACTTTAAGTATTTATTAGATAATTTTAATGAAATGGAATATCTTATTGAAAAAAACGTAAACGTAGTCCCATTTCTTAATTATAAGAAAGAAAAAAAAGCTCAAAATGAAGTTCCTCAAACAGAACTAGGGGATCCCAAACTATAGGATTTTGGGGGGAAACCCCCAATTTAATGCTACATTCACTATTTGAACACTCAATTTTGCATAATTGGACATATATTCGAGAAGGAAGAAAGTTACACCAATCAGATCTACACTCAGTCACTTGTCTACTATTAATAGTAAATAGATAGCAGGTCTCACAAGTACTGGAGGAAAGGCTCACCTAGGGCTGGAAGTTGGCCTGGGTTGGGCGGAGCCGATTGAAGTCAGGCACAGGCTGTCTGGCCTCATATGGCCCAACCTGATTTTAATAAATAAATAAATACAAATTTGTATTTAATATATAAAAACATATCTATAAGAAAAATATATATAAATATATGAAATATGACTTTAGAATATATATTTAGTTGTGCACGGCAGAAGTCAGGTTCGAATCGGCCCATGTACCCGCCTGGCGCCCTTGTTTAGGCCCACCATCTACATACACTCTTTTTATGGGGGAGGGGGGCCGCCTAGGCCATGGCCCGGATGAGTGCAGGAAAAAAAAAATTATATTGAAAAAATCAAAATTTTTTAGTTTGGCCCAACCCGTCGCTCCTTTTATCCTGACCTGCGAATCGTTTGGCCCTGCCTCGAAAAAAAATCATGGTTTCGCCCCTGTGAGAGAGGAAAGAGTATTAAATCTTCTTTCCTCTGCACCAATGGCAGGGCACCCGCCCACACACCCACTTTTTAGAAAAAAAAGGGATCCGAATTTTTCGGACCCAATTCAAAGCCCCTTAGATAAAAATTTTTAGATGGTAAACCAATCCCATTAATATATATGATTTTAGACAGGCGACAGGTTCTTATGGTCATGTCCCACCAGAACAACAAATGAAAAGGTGCTTGTCCCATTATAGCATCCAAATGGGCTGGCTACCCTGGCCTCATAATTTGGTATTCTACATTCAAATCTCCTCATGTAAATGTCAAATCTAGGTGGTATGGGCAGTTGCCCACACAGACCCACATAATTAATTTAAGGGCGTAATTTAATTTGTTACATATTGGTGCCCCTTAAATTTACAATTTTTCATATTAGTGACCCTCAACCACAAATTTCTGGCTCCGTTATAAATAGAACGCCACCCAAGGATTCCGCTGCTGCGCTAGATTGGGCCTAAAATTTCAACTAAATAAAATGTTTGATTTTAAGTAGTTGGCGTTTGACCCCATCTAAGATGTCTTGAAATTTTGATCTCCTTCATGTCTTTAAGTCTAAACCCTACTGTACTTAGCAGAGCTCGTTTTGGCAGGATAGTTCTCACCATCCTATAACACTAGTAGAGGATGAATCTAGTGCCTCAGAGAAATGGCCCAAATACGTCGTGTTGTAACTGAGGTTTCAGGTCTTGACAAATTTAACTAATGTAGATATGTTGTTATCTCCATTCCCAACCTAGACAAGGCTCTTGGGTCATACATTTATATAAGATTTTATAACCATACTGGTAAAAAGAAAGTAAAGAAGAGCTTTCTTTTGATCCTTTAATATAGAAAAACAGTTTGATCTTTTGGCACCTGGTAACGAAGCCCTGTCCGTGATCAATGGCGCATTTCATCTTCATGCAGGACTGAGTAAATGGACAGCGTCGGTACCAACCTTGAAATCGATCACTTCAAAGTCAAGGCACAAAGCACTTACGGTTCTGTACTACCACAGCGCGGCCGCCCGTATATCCATCAACCCGCGAGTCAGTACTTTGGCCTGTAAGTCCGCGCGCAGATGAAGAAGAATCCGTCTTGGTCGAATCAAGCAACAAAACAACAACTCTTTTTTCTGTAGAAAATCTTGGTCCATGTAAGATTATGCGGAAAATGTACTGTCAAGGGTAAGGAATCATATGATGAACCACCATTCAAGGAACAGAGAGAACAGGAAAAAGGCAATAGATCTGCAACTTCTTGTATCATCTCAAAAAGCAAATTTTTAAACAAACCCAAGTAATTTCAGTTTTAGTTCAAGAACCAATCACATAACAAGTCTTTCATAAGTCCATGAAAATCTCTCGTAATCTTTAATACAGTAGTAAACTTTGTATAATTTAGTTGGGATTATGTGTTTTCTGAATTTAGCTTCAACTGAAAGCTTCCACTCAAACGGCTATCCTTTTCATTTCCCGTCTTCTCGGCTGCTTGTACAGTAGACCTCCTACATGCCCTTTGAATTTTTGTATGAAGGAGGTACCGCTTTCTCCGGATAACCGGAAAAGTATGGTCCTCTTTCGTATAAAAACAACGGGGAAGAAGCCCACATAAGGTGAATAATGAATATTCTTCACCTGATTCAGGCAGATAATTGGATGACATTTCTATTAGTACTACTACTGCACGCCGTGCAATTTGTATAGTCAGAATGAGCCTCTCATAATTAATGCTCAAGGAGATCTACAATTTTGCCTTTTTTATATTTTTTAGTTAGTTAATTGGCACCATCTGATTGATATATTGCTGTTCGCCCTGTTTTAAAGATCTTAGTTTAACCTATATGAAAAATTTGAAGAATTATATTTTGGCTTCTGTTATGTTTTGAAACTATAATTCAACCACTGCAACCAAAAACTCCAACCCCACCTCTCTTGCTGTACTGTTTCTTTGGAAATAATTTGCATCTGATATCATTGCCTTTCAAGGCTCTTGTGGGGATGAACACCAAATTAGTGTCGTGCTAATCATAGAGATGACAAACGAGGGCCTCCTGTTGCTGTGCTCATCGTCTTTGGTGGGCTTGCATTTGCTGCGGACCAGCTCATCAAATTAATCAGAAAGCACAATACAGTTGTTCCTCTCTGGCCGATGATTGCACAATTGACGACACCACAATGTTAATTTATGCGATACTGAGATCATAATTCATAACTAAATCAATGTTCGTTTTGGTTTATTATATAAAGAGTGTTTGACAGCAGGAACAATCATGGTGCTTGTGTGAGTATATAAGAAAGGGAGGAATAGAACTCAAGTACTTCTCAATTATTAGGAAGTGTTCACATATTGGATCTGAGGGTGGTTCATATCTGGCCCACGATGCTTCTGGCAGGTTTCAGTCACATGACTCTGCAGAATGTATGGATAAGCTTCGTTAGCTTCTTATGCTCGTGGATTCCTTCGTGAGAAGAGGAGGCTATATTTTTCATACATCGATAAAACAAATTTCTAAGTCAAATTTCTGAATTGGGGAGGCTCGACCAAGCTATGCACGCTTTTTAAAGCACCCAGCAAGTTGTACTGGAGTTTTCTGGGCAGTAAATAATGATAGCGCAACACTCTAGTTGACAGATGTACTACGGATCCACCCAGTTCCAAAGCAGCCCTGAACTCTAAGGGCGGGGAAAGGGGAGGGTTTCAGCCCTTCTTTGAGTAGCTTCCGCACTATCTAAGAGATGTCTACAAGATTAGTTTGATTTGAATAATAACTCTTTGAACCAATTTTCTTATTTGATGTAAAATATGTTGTCTAGATGATCAAAACTTTTACATTCTTTGGCTGTCATCTAGATGATCAATCTTTTACATTCTTTGGCTGTCAGCTTCCGAAATGCTGTAAAATCTTATAGGCATGTTTAGCTTCTTTAATGGTTCTTACTCAATGAAGTCCATGGATCACATTTTTCTGGTCAAAGTTCCCATCTCAATAATAGAAAGACAAGCATATGAAAGTCATTGCTGGACGAAAGATATAATGCAAATGTAGCATTGTCACAAATACCAAGAAAATGGTAATGTTTTTCTTGGGTATAATATCACAAAGTTGTTTTTATAAAAAAAATTGCAGTAAATTTTAAAAGTTAAAATAAAATGTGAAAATAAAAAACTAATAACTGAAAAACGTAAAAAAAATGAAAGAGACTTACAAAAATGAAAAACAATGTGTTTTCCCGTTTGGTATTTTTTAGAAAAAAAAAATTAATTGTTTGGGCTGACTTGCTGTTAACGCTTTTTAGTGTTTCTTTAATAAAAAAACACGCTTCCTGTGGCATTGAAATCTAGTAAACCAAGACAACTAAAGCAGAGATTGATCTCGCTTCCATAGATTGGATCGCATCTTCAGGTGAGATTTGCTCAATGACGGGGATGAACCAGAGTTAACGAATAGGCCGCCAGATTTAAGGGAGGTTGCTGGTTGACGACGGCATGAGCAGTAGTTGGTTGTAGGCTTGTAGCTGTCCGATCGATCGTTGAGTACCTGTGTGAAATCAATCCAGATATATTTTAAATGACACAAAAGAACATGTTTTCTAAGCACCGAGACAGATGACATTACTGTTGTGGATTTGACATGAATTGTTTTGTACTGTTCAGTTACAAGTTTCCTGTTACAAATATTTACCATTTCATCTTGAATTATGTTTAATGTACAGTACTAGACTGGATTTTCTACCTGCTTGGGATCTTTTACTTGTTCGGGGTTCAGGCCCCAAGAGCACGGTAGAGTTAGGAATTTTTAGTTGCAAGGGGCTGAACTATAGTTTCAAAATTTTAACAAGAACCGAAATATAATTTTTTAATTTTTTTTATATAAGTTCATCTATTTTTTTTAAATTTTATATGTAAAATTTTGAATTTTTAAAAATATGAGAGGAAGGGGGGACTATGGCCCCTGCCGCGCCCTTACTCTGCCCCTAGTCATAGGTTATTTTTTGTTCTATTGAATTTGATTTTGGCCCAGCTTTCCAGAGTTAGGGGGCATTTGATTCATAGGAATTGTTGAAATTTTGGAATGACAATTATGATTTAAAAAAAAAGATAGAATCACTAAATCAAACTTGAGATTTTGATTCTGGAATTATGAATCGATTCCTGATCAAATTCAATCCAACCCAAAGTGGTCTGATTTTGATTTCAAAATCAAATTCCCGTCCGGCCACAAACTGTTTTCTAAGGAGTTGTTTGATAATAGTAACTCTGTTATTGTCCTTTGAATATACCTTAAAAAATGGAATAGATTCATCCATTGGTACTCGGAAAGATGCACAATAGAGGTTTATATTTCTTCGTGTGCTATTCAAATAAACTTTTTAACACTTTTTTTGAGGTCATCCTAAATAAGGACAAAGTGTGAACACTGAACAGTTCTTAAGAGGCGTCAGAGTGGTCGTTGAATCAGAGTTTCAGAGGTCCTTCAATTGGGTTAACCAAAAAGTTTAGGTCGGCCTTGGGAATTTGAGTAGGGCTTGGATGCCTTGGAGAAAATATAATATGTTTTTATTTAAAAAGGAAGTGGACACCCAATCCTTTCCCAACAACCAAAAGAGGAAAAAGGTAACAAAAATGATCTTATATTTTTGTTGAGAGGAAAGGGGAAAAAGATGAATTTTATACTAAAATGATTAAAATCCTACACCTTCTTTTTTCTTCCAACTAGTGAAGATTACTCCGAAGGAATCTGCACTTAAGGGTTTAGAACCTACCAGTTTTTTCATAAATGCATAATCATAGGGGTTGTTTGGTAGGTAAAATACTTAAGGATTGTTTAATGAATCTACCTCAAACATTGAGATAGGTGCATATACAGTAAAACTATGGTTCTATGATTTCACCTCAAAATATTAGGGTAGATTCATCGTTGCTGGCAAATGACCCCGTTTCCTATCACAGTCGGCAGGTTGCAAGGGATTCGTCACTTTTGTTTTCAAACCTTTAAAAGTTTTAACCCTAACTTTCCTTAAACAAGTCGAGTCAAGCATTAACAAGTTGAGTTTCAGCAACTCGAACTCGACTCGTTTACAAGTTCGAGCTAGTGTTTCAGCTCGACACAACTCGTTTATTAAATGAGTTGAGCTCAAGTCAACTATATATGAGGGAGTTTGACTCGAGCGTGAGTTGGCTTGACTCATTGTACATTCCTAATCACATGTGTTATTTTAATCATTGCACCATCCAATGAGATTGTCACTCAACTACATAGATGTGAGCACAAAGACACACTTCTACAACAAGATCATCTCTAAATCCCTATCCTAAGCAAATTTCTAGAAAAGGCAAAAAATTGGCAGTTTATTCTCCATAATAGTCAAGTAGTAAAAAATAGTCCCCAAGGAGGTTGGCGCGATCGTTTGGGTTAGTGTTGATAGGCAGTCAATCTCCAAGTATCAAGCGCATCAACCTCCTGTCCTGCAAAAGAGGGCCACCAAAACATAAGTCAAATGGCATCAGAGACAATATGGCACCGGCCAAAAGAAAGCAGTAGGACAATGAGTTAGGCGAGAGTTTCAGCTCTCTACTGGTGGTGGATATCCCCTTCTACCCATAGTAGGAAAGAATTTTGAATTTTGTAAATATGATGAATTCTCTCTCTCTCTCTCTCTCTCTCTCTCTCTCTCTCTATATATATATATATATATATATATATATATATATATATATATATATATATATATATATATATATATATATATATATATATATATATATATATATATGTGTGTGTGTGTGTGTGTGTGTGTGTGTTTGAGTGCGCGTACAGACATGTGTGGAAACAACAAACACTAGAGATCTAAGAAATCATGTGCTTGTAGGAACCCATGTCCTTTTGCTGGGAATTAATGAGGTCCGCTCGCCTGAGTAGAGGAGACTACGCCTCAATACAAGAGCTGAGACTAGGGATCCATAAATACCATACCTTTTTTCAAGGGGTACTCACCTTAGGTACGGACCTGATTAACTTTCTGTGAGTCCCATCCTTGTGTCTACTTTTTCCCTGCAATTTCATCCAAGCTCCAACAAAAAAAAGAAGAAATGGAACCATTGTGCACTCTACTTAATCATAGATTGCCACATGTTTTTGTCCTTGAATAAAAAAGAAAGTGCTTGTAATCAACAAAATATATTGATGCCCTTTTTTGTCTTGTAGATATAGATCGTATTTATACTATCTGAATCATTCAGTTAATCTTTGTTCTTCTTGTAGTTATCGATATTATTTTTTGTTGCTAATTGAAAGTACTCTTGCGTCGATTTAATTTGCGAAATATGATTTGAGTTTGAAACTGGCAAGATATAAATGGAAGACTATTGGTCTTAAATACATTGTCCTCTACTACCCTTAATGGTAAGGTCAATCTTCATCGACTCATTTTTTCAGAACGTCGCGGAAGACTTCACCAACTTGATTTTCACCAACAGCCACCCCGCCACTCATCAGTCATTCAATGTAGTCCGAAACTTTACGTTGTATGTGTCAAACTATAGTTTCAAAATTTTAACAAAGGCACAATTATATGTGAAACTATTTTTTTAAAAACTTTAAATATAAAATTTTGAATGTTTAAAAACCTGAGACAATTCTAAAACAAAGCTAGCTCTTTCTTTTGTTGTAAGTACGTACAGTAGAATGACAAGTAAATTTGTCCCCTATAAAAATTCTGAAATATACTGTTTGGTGCATATACAAATTTTGAAAATATAATTCAACCACCCGAAGAAAAAAATTTCTGGCTCACCCCTCCATTAAAAGTTAAATGCCGGTACCGGAATCTAATGTAATCAAGTTGCTTTAATTAAAAGTGCTGCCATTTAAGTATGTGGTGCAAGGTTGACCGTAGCCCATTAAATTGTTTCTAACCCAACATGTCGCAGAGTTGTCAGGTAAGTTGAAATTTAATGATCATGAATTATCTTTTAAAATTAAAGAAGCATATCGCCAAAATAAGTCTCAGGTAAGAAGGACCCTAACTTTTTAGTGAATGACAAAACAGTCTCCAAATTCAAAACATCGGTTTATCTACTTGATTTGTGTGTTATATTGTTCGTGATAAGCAAAAGGATTGATTTCACTGGCAGATGAGAGCCTAAGCCCCCTTCCCTTTTTTGCTCATAGGGCTCAATTCAATGCGGTGTTGATACTTAACATGGGTTCAATGTACGTCATCTATGGTGGCTAATTTTCGAGTGAGCAGGAAGAATATTTCATCCTACTGTTTTGATGAAAGCGCAAACATTACCCAACTGCTCATTCCCCTAAGATACAGGGGCCCTCCGCCTCCCTTTTGCAGCACAGAGAGTCGACACCTTGATGAACGAAACAGGAATTAGCAATAAGATCCAATATTTATATGTGATTGGCCCATATTCTTTTTAATCCATAATTGGATTTGGACCCAAACTTAGACTCGGTTGTGCAAAAGAAATAACTAAAATGGATCTGCTAATAAAAATAAAATAGAACTTAAAAAATAAACAAATAAATCTGACAAAAGAGATCTACTGCAAATGGTTGGCAATGGAAGCAACCAATTTCTCGGATACCTTGTGGGGTCATTAGGAAAAAAGAAAAAAGAAGGAAAAAAAATGGGAACTGGACAGCCCTGGGACTCAAGTAAAGCGACAAGGTGGGGACAGGCAGTGGGTACAATAACACCAATGTCCTTTACTGCGTGACGTGTTAAATTACGAAATTAACCTTTCCTCGAAAATGAATAAATAAATGCATGAACTATGTGAACTTGCAATTCCTGGTTAGCTGCATCCTCCAGCGTCTCTACGTGGCCGATGCCCCTGATATCGAGTGCTCTTGCACCGCAAGATCCAGCCAAAATGTTAAATTTCACAAAAGAGTCTTCCCGATTTTATTTAATAGCTAAATAGAGCCACTAGCATTCTCTAAATAAATTTATATCTCAAATATTGCACCTCGTCATAAGAAGTTCATTGACTCAAATTCTCATAGTTTTTTGCTTTTTTTTTTTCTTTTAAGTTTGAATTGAAGCTATTAATTATGTTATCTCTTTAGCATTTGATGTAGGTTAATACAAGCCTACTGCTTTCCTATCAGAATATGTCTGACCATTTCCTTGATCTTAAAATATTTGATGCATTTTCAATTGAATATCTAATCACCAATTACCACATAGAGCTGGACTTTAAAAAATTAAAATAAGAACTGCACTTTTTTCCGAAAAAGAAAAAATCGTTCATTTATTGGATCTGAAAACCTTTTATGCTTTTTCAGCTATGGATTCTGACTATCAAAAACTTTAGTAAATTATATTATCGACAACCAATAGCTAGTCTCCAGTAGGTCAACCTTACATATGACATAGGATTGGCTCTTCTCGCAAAAGATATTAAAATCTAATTAACTTGGATTGAATGCACAAGCAATTGTACGTCTTGTGTGTCTTTGGTTAAAAACTAACACCCATGGTTCAGTCTAATGATATGAATAATTTTGGTCAATCTTACTATAGACAGAACTTGGGATCAATGCCAAAAAATGAACTTCATCCAACAAGGAAAATAAACAAATTCTAACTTGAACTAATTATGGAGCTTTGACACAATTTCAGAACATTGAAATGAGGCAGATCGATCTCTATCGGGAGTTATTGCTCATTTTCTTTGCACATTTTTATTTTATAATCATTTCTTCAAATGACAAGGTTCTTATCGCAGTTGGAAGTGTATCATAAAATAATTTTTCACGATTTTTTACATCTTCAGCATGACCACCTCATACAAGGAGGAAGGTGAGATAATTGGTTGATATCGTTAAAGGGGTTTCTATTTGGCTTGCAGATAATGCAACTTAATATTTCGACCAAGGAATTGATTGGTGTCTTTCCATTTCCAAGGGGCTTGGCGCAATAGATGGTATGGAGGCTAGTAGTCGGTCAGTGTTCATCTCAAATTCTCATTTTCTGGGCATTAACTCTTTGTATTGCAAAAAGAAGGTCACTGATGCACAAGATAAAGCATGGCGAGGGCTACACCCCAAAACACCGACTAAAATGTTATGTACTCTATAAGGATGAGGAATTGGGTAGGGGCTTCGGCTTTCTACCAGACAGTGAAAAACTTTGTTCATCCTTCATTGATGCCTTTACTGTAGTTTATATTTTGGATGAGAATCATGCCTATAGCAATCAAATGAATCACACACATTGTGCGCATGAAAGAACAAGAACATAACAGACTTCACCTCTCTTTATATGGATCTGACCATTGAGGTCCCCCTGAGTTCTTGCCCTCTAAACAGTAAACCAATTGTCGCACGGTTTGAGGAAACAAAACAATTAAAAAAATATCACTATATTGTACAGAGATTCCGATCAGGAGATGACATTGCTGCCTATTGGATAAAATAGATAAAAAAAAAAACCGAATTTACTTGTTTTTCTTTTTTGTTATTTTACAGTCTGATGTTGAGCTAAAGACTCCCCACGTATCTCCAAGCATGTGCTTCCCAAGATCTGTCTGTACCAATTAAAATAACATCACTGCTACAAAAGCCAGCAGTAGTTGTTTAATGGACCGAGTATACGCGTCTCTCACTGGATTCACATTTAATATTTATCATTTGCTCCCCATGAGATTCTCTTTTCCAAGCCTTGCTTGTCCTTATAAACTTTCATTATCCATGACCTGAGCTCCACACTGCTCTGGTCGAACTCGGTTGAAGTAAAAAAAGCATCGTATTTATACACAGGCCTCCAGAACAGAGGAAGGCAAACTCACACTCTCTCTCTATCTGTCTCTCCCCCCTCTCTGTCTCTCCCTCTCTGAAGCCATGCTGCTCTTCTTCCATCCGAGTGGTCTCTGCTCTTCCTTGCTCCTCTTGGTTATCATCTTCTTCTCCTTATGCCTTTTCGCGCCAGCAAAATGCCAAAGTAGTGAGAGCAAAAGGACCAACTATCTTAAACTGAAGCTCCTGCACAGAAGGGCGCTCTCCTCGCCTTTCCACATAGAGGAAGCCATCGACGACGACTCCACCAGGCTGCTCTCTCTCTTCGCCACTCTTTCCGCCAACATCACCCTCAAGGCGCCCGTCGTCTCCGGCGCCTCCCTCGGCTCCGGCCAGTACTTAGTCGACTTCCGCATCGGCACTCCTCCGCAGAAGCTCCTGCTCGTCGCCGACACCGGCAGCGACCTTGTCTGGGTGCGCTGCTCAGCCTGCCGCGACTGCAGCAGGCACCGGGCCGGCTCCGCCTTCTTTCCCCGCCACTCCGCCAGCTTCGCCCCCAACCACTGCTACTCCCCGGCTTGCAGCCTCGTCGCCCACCCGCCACATTCTCGCTGCAACCACACCCGATTGCACAGCTCCTGCTTGTATGAGTACACCTACGGCGATCGCTCCGTTTCTTCCGGTATCTTCTCCAGGGAGACTGCCACACTCAACACGAGCTCCGGCGACTTGGTTCACCTCCGGAATATCTCCTACGGCTGCGGGTTTCGCGCTTCCGGCGCGAGTCTGACGGGGCCGAGATTCGCCGGCGCCAATGGGGTCATGGGCCTGGGCCGGGGGCCGATCTCGTTCGCTTCTCAAGTGGGCAGCCGGTTCGGCAACAAGTTCTCTTACTGCCTGATGGACTACACCATTTCGCCGTCGCCCACGAGCTTCCTCCTCCTCGGCGACGCCCAGCAGAGGAACATGGCGCCCCTTCAGAACATGAGCTTCACGCCGCTACGGAGCAACCCCCTCTCCCCGACCTTCTACTACGTCGGAATCCGCCGCGTGAGCGTCGACGGCGCGGTGCTGGCCATCGACCCTTCCGTCTGGGCGATCGATGACTTCGGCAACGGCGGCACCGTCGTCGACTCGGGTACGACTCTGAGCTTCTTCCTCGACCCGGCGTACACGGAGATACTGCGCGCGCTCGAGAGGAAAGTGAAGCTGCCGCGGTTGGAGCGAGGGGTGGCGTCGCTGGACCTGTGCTTGAACGCCAGCGCCGACGAGGGAACCGCGAGGGCGAGGCTGCCGAGGCTGACGTTCCACATGGACGGCGGCGCGGTGTTTTCTCCTCCGGTGAGGAACTACTTCATAGAGGTGGCGCCAGGAGTGAAGTGCCTGGCCATGAGGCGGGCGGAGGCGGGCGGCTCCGGCTTCTCCGTCATTGGCAACCTGATGCAGCAAGGCTTTCTCTTCATGTTCGACACCGAGAGGTCGCGGGTCGGCTTCTCCCCTGCCGTCTGCGACGCCTTGTGAGTTTGGGAGACAGGTTTTTTAAGACAGAACCGGGGAAATTGTTTGTTGGTTCCATTAAAACAGAGAAAAAAGAGAGAGATCAGAAAAAAGAGATGATGTTGCCTTCTTTACTTTCTCTTTTCCCCTTCTTATTTTTTGTTCGTTTTTGTTGCCGTGTTTTCTACTTGCTTTTCTATTCCTCCTTTTCGTCTTCTCTCTTCGCTTGCTCGAATCCATTAAGTGAGATTCTCCTTGCTCTTCTTACCCTTGCTCATTGAGAATAAACGCACATTATTTGGTCTTCTCCTTCTATTGGTAGTCTTGAAAGGGCTTTCTTTGTCGTATGCTTCTTTTCCCTTCCTTCATTTTCCGGCCGACGGCCATGGACGGATTCGTGGTCGAGGGCGAAAGGCCTGAGCGAAATTTCGGCTCTAGCTTAAGCCATATCCAGACACATTCATTTTGCTGGGGCCAAGGTCGTCGTCGAAGGGGCTCATTCAAGAGCGTTGGTGAAAGGAAACGATGAATTGATGCCTCCCTGTCTCTGCCCTCTGGCTTTGCATTAAAGCCTGCACGCTCATAGCTGTCCACAATCCCCATTATACAGAGAGTTGCGGTACGGGCATTTTATCCTTTTTTGTGGAAATTGAAGGACCGCGAAGTTTTCTCCATTTCCGGCTAAAATGAAAGATCACAGTCGAGTTTTGACCCAAGCTGCAGGAAAAACTCGCCGGGTAAAAACTAAAAACTTCGGCCTCAAATCGTTGCTGATCTTTAATGGGGAGTGGGCGGATAGAACGATCTCGTCTTCTACGTGGTGAATTTTTTTTTTCTTTTTGTTGGTATCTCTAGCTCTTTCTCTCTGTGGGTCGTTTGGTTTCTTCTCGTTCACCGTGGTCCTTCTGGTTTGCATCTTTTCGATGTCGTTTTTTTCCCATATAGAGATCTTAGAATTTCATTCATTTTCAGAGCATACTATTTTGTTTTGTAAACAACAAAAATAGCCGATTTACTATCGTCATGCATTGGAAATTGCCTAAAAAAGGAAAAAGGATTGTGCATTGGAAAATCAAGTAATTGGGAAAATGGCTAATGAGGGGAGTCGGTGTGAATGTGATCAAAGGCCTTAACCACCGACCTGACACATCCCGGTATCACGCCACTCGACAAGTCCAAATTCGCAGTCATTTTGCAGGTAGGATCGCTGCCTTTCAGAATTGTTGTTTTTCCTTTTCAGGTCTTCTAAATTTAATTTTTCTTTCTTTTACACTCATGTTTTTCTCTCGTCTTTATTTATTCGTACTTCTGTCCTGTTTGAGGAGGGGGCACAAACACCGACCCTTCCTGTCTCATAAAAAAGAATCTCAGGTTTTCCCATTTTTTCAGTTTTAAGTTATGTTGAGACTTGAATGAAATGCATCTTGTAAATGAGTTTGTCGAGCTTTAATTGAGTCGAGTTTGAATGCACATGCTATTATCAAGCTCGAGCTGAGTTGAGCTCGATGTTTCATTAGTTGAGCCAAACTCGAGTTGACTGAATTTAAACTCAACTCAGCTCATGTTCACCCTAGCCTAGTATGGTTAGCAACCTAACGTAGCGACATAGCACGAAGGGTATATTTTTCGTTTCATTGAGCAATGCTTGTGTATCTTTCCTTTTAACACGATTATTTTTGGGCATACTTGTGTCTTCATTTGCTAAACTGTGGCGAATCTATCGACAAATTTTGATGTTAGTTACCAATTTTGAATGAACAAGTGAAAAGGTAGTGGCGTTGGCTAATATGGTATTCGAATATAATAATATACCAATTGGTCCATAAGGTTGAGATGAACAAACAAAGGAGATCACATTAAAAAGAAAAGTTCACATATGTTTCATTATACTATCGGCCCAAAAAATGTGGAGATGTTGTCCCGTAAGTATCATGACCATTTAAAACAGCAGAAAATAATCAAGATGGACAATTTTTTTAGTGGTAGTCTTTCTTTCTTTCTCTTTCTCTTGGTGGCTCATTTGGGAGGAGCACAACAACATAGTCTTTAGGGGCACCTTTTCATCGCCGGTTTTTGTGATTCGTCTTGTGTAGGGGGATGTCTAGTTTGTTATTCGACTGCGGTGCTGTGCTCGGTCTGCGACTGGGTGACTATGTCGCTCTTTCTATCCACTCCCTCCCCACCTCTCTTATTTCGTTTTGTTATGCGATTGTTTTGTATATTTCGACTTTTTATTTCTGTTTTTACAGTTTGCTTTTGTATCTAGGGGACTTCTTGTCCTCAAATTTTGTTATCACTCTCTTTCTATATATATATATATATATATATATAACTTGAAACATGTAAGTTGAATAAATGTGAATATTGGTGGTAAGTTGTTTCCTGTTAAGTTTATTGGTGGTTCATACGATGTCATATATAAAACTATTCTTTTAAAAGAGAACACTGAATTTTATGTATACTGCTGAGACTGCAATTAAATGTCATGTTCTAGGTACAATTTTCTCGTATTAAAATGAGAAAAGGAGCTGGGAATGAAGGCCACACATCCCATTTAAACCAATTGAATGGTTTCCCTAATAAATGGATCACGGAATGCATGTTGTCCACAAGGAGTAACTCATTTCGGGTAAAGCCAAAGATGCCAACCTTCATCTCCACAGGCACTTGTGATCGATTTTTCAACTCTCTTTTTGAGTCGGAAAGATTGGACTCCGCATGTTTATGCTCGATAAGTTTTGATCTTTTGGGATCGCCTCTCCCATCATCTCCTCAGGACACGCCGGCGACCTTTTCTAAGCTTCAAAAGCATCAAGTACATGCCGTTCTCATAAATTTGAAGACCCAAAAGATCGCAACTTTATTAATGCGAGGATCAGATACGCCGGAAAGAAGAAGGGATGTGTCTGATTGTAGTTCACTTAATTCAGCAGTTTTATTATAAGTTACCAAAGGTGCCTCAAGAGGGGTAGTGTACTAGGTGGCATTGTCACATTCAGCGTATATGAGTATTAAACGTTGAAGAAAGATAGGTATAATACGGTAAAGTTTTATATTTCAAGAATAAAACAGGAAAAGTTCGGTAATTTTTTTTTTTAAAATTAAACATTTAATACATCTTAAAAATTATAAAAAATAATAATTAATAAAAAATAGAAAAATAACGGCAAAAAATGGATATTATATGTGTATTATACGCGTTTTTTGTTTTTTGATGTAAAAAAAAAAAAACAAAAATAATACGGGTATTATATGGTAGAAGTGTTTTTGGCGTTAAATACAAGTTTTTTTTTAAAAAACAGAGTTTTTTTGTGACAAAGTAGGTGGTAAGCGGCGACTTGCACTTAAAAAGGATCCGAAGTTTGAATCTCATTGCTGCTACCGCCTTCCATCATGCTATCTTTTGTGCGCAAATGGTGACAAGTGCAACACTCGAGTTCGACGACCTAGGGGTGACTTTGAGGGTTTTATGATGAAGGCCACTTTGTTTAAGTAAACATTAAAAGAAAATTACCAAAGTGATTTTTTTTTTTATTATTCAAAACAAGAAATGAAAGACAACCAGTGGTATCGATATGATCCATGTGTTTAGGTCCACAAGAATCACATCCAACATTATAAAGTTTCAAACATATTAAAAATGCACAAATTTCATTAAGTTCAAGGCTCGAACACTTACGGCAAAGTTATTACGTTGATTACATGATTTGCCATGAAAACTCAGTGGTGCATAACTTTTTAGCCGGATATTTCAGCCGTCTAACTTATTGATTTTATACAAAAGCCAGAGTGGGCTTTCAGTTTTTGGCAATCTCTACTTGATTTTAAGGTCGTAAACAGGTTTCATATGCTAGAATTTGAAAGAATCCCTAAGATATGTAGCATTTTAGTTATTTGAAACAATGTTTAAAAATATTGAGGTCATATATAGAAAGGATCCACATGTTTGATTTTGTAAAAAGTGACCTTCCTATTGTCCCGTCACTAAAAACGCACAAAATGCTATAGTAAAGATTCAAAAATCAGCATGAACTAAGAAACCTTCAAATGCACACCTAAAAAAAAAAATTGACGATGATAATATCAACATCTAACCCATTCACATTGATGTTGTTCAAAAACAACTTAATTTTGCATCGTTAATCATTCATTGAGCTTAAGATAAAAAAAATCCTTAGAAAGACAAACCGTAAGTTATTAGAATATATTAGCTTTATTAGCCACATTTGGTAATTCATGATCAATTAAATCGAGAAAACTTGCTTGTCTGTTAACATTTAAAGTAAGTATACCTTATTTTCTTTATCAATGACGGCAACATCTCAATGAAAACTTAGTTGTGTTAACAAAGTTAAACAGAATTTTTTAGCGTAAATTTTAGTATGGAAAATGCGTTATATTTCTGTGTTTTTCATTATTGCTGATTCTTTGTATATGTTGCATACATCTCTCGTAAAAATTGTCTGTGTTCTTCATCATTGCTTATTCTTTGTTTATGTTTTTACAGACTTCTCTCGTAAAAATTCAAACGCAGGGAGGAAACAATGAAACATCGAAGCGCGGATTTCAAGCAAATCAAGGACACAATGTGCATGATTGAAGTTCACGCATTTCAGCAACAGTATTAATTAATACCCAACTGCCAATGTGGGATGTCCGGGTTGCTCCAGTACTGAACTACTGTGTGTGGAATTAAAAGAGTGTCACTCTCAAGTGCTCAAAGTGGGACAGGAATCGTTCTCATTACTCAATAAACTAATAAATGTGGCCACGAGATCATCATGTCCTGGAGGTTCAGGGAAACTCCGTAACCAGGTTGCACCATTTTTACCATTGGCTTCCTTTCTACAGACGCATATGCACCGTAAATATAAGTTTTCTCAGGGTAGATGGATGAGGATAGACGTATGAAAAAGAAGGAAACAAGCGAGAGAGAGAGGTATATAGATAGATAGATTATATTGCCTGCCATTCCGAACACCGAAAGTCTTTTGGTAAATCCAACTATAGAAATATATTCACATGTCAAAACTTATAGATTAAAAACAATTATGAAGATTCAATACGCAAATTGAAATTTATGAGCAAACAAATATAAGAATATGAAGCATACGTGGCTCACTCCCCAGTACTCTATGTACATGAAAGTCTTAGTAAATAGCAGGGATAGACCATTTGAGAATCTAAAGTGGTTATTTTATTGTCGGTATAAGGGCAGCTACTTGGCATCCATTGCTGGTCGTACCGTAAATCGTGTTTCCTTTCAAATATATGAGTAACCTGTACCCCACAAATCACCCTGAAATTTCACAAATTTCTTACGCCAAGAGTTTAAACACGACTCTGAGCGCCTAGCCACCAACATACTTTATTACTGCTTCATCTCCTTCTTGAGAATACCGTGATAAGTGATTGACAAATCCTGGCGAATCCTGTCAAAAATCTTGAAAGTGAAAAATTAATTGCTGAGATCTGAATAATTTAATACAACATTCTCTGCTAGTCCTGGTAGATTACCAATAGTCTTTACAAGAACAACATCCATCTCTAAAATGGTGAAAACGATTGGCATCTCTCACTATAATCTCCCGCTTATAACAGTCAGATGCCAGCTTCATAAAGTTATGGCAATCAATACATATCCTAATATTCTTCATGACCGTAATTGGGCACTCACTAGAAATTCTCAAAAGCCCAAAGGCCAAAGCCAGCTTTTCGCTGTGGTAATAGAGTTGCTCTTCCTTCTGTTCTTCTTCCACCTCATGCAAGACCAGACTAGTAGAGGGGACGTAGCCCTTATCTTTTAGACGCATTTTCATGTTTTCAAGCATAACATAGATGGCATCAGATTGAGGGTGCAGTTTATCGGCCACTCTGAAAATATGGACCTTATTTTCAATCTCTATCCAACTTAGCCCCGGTTCTTTCTTCACCCTGATCTCTTTCATCTTCTTCCTCACGAGGGCAGCTTCAGTCTGATTTCCACCAGCGATGTACATGTTAGAGATCAACACATAAGCCGCTGACTTACTAGGCTCAAGTTCAAGCAACCTATTAGCGACCCTTGCTCCAATTATCATGTCTCCATGAACCCTGCAGGCACTTAACAATGCAAGCCATATTATAGAATCAGCCTGCACGGGCATCCTCCCGATCAGATCCTCTGCCTCTTTCAAGCGCCCTGCACGACCAAGAATGTCAACCATGCATGAATAGTGGTCTTGAAGCGGTTCGATTCCATGATTAACAGTCATATCTTTGAATATTTTGCAACCTTCATCCACAAGTCCAGCATGACTACAAGCAGAGAGTAGACCTACAAAAGTGGCACTGTCAGGTTGTACTCCATTTGCTTGCATTGCAGAAAACAATCCAAGTGCCTCGGTGGCAAGCCCATGGACTGCATAAATTTTTATCATTGAGTTCCAAGAGACAATATTTCGTCCTTTCATTTCTCGAAACACTTGAGCCGCACAGTCTAATTTTCCACACCTTCCATACATGTGTATCAGGATATTGCAGAGTACAACTTCTGATTCTAAACCCGATCTAATGACCTGGGCATGAATTGTTGGGCCGTGCTGTCTTGTGGCCAAATTTGCACTAGCCTTGAGCACAATCGAAAAGGTAAAACTATCTGGGGACTCTCTGTGCCTCCTTAGCTGCCGAAACAAATCCAGAGCTTCTTCTGGACCATGCTGAGAGTAGGCAGTAATCATCCCAGTCCATGAAACAATGTCTCTAGTTGGCATCTCCAAGAGGAACACTTTGAAACAGTCATCTGCACTGCCCAAACTTGCATATACCTTCAAGAGCGAGGTACTCACTTCAAGTTCCATTAGCATTCCTGTCTTCGTGATCAGAGAGTGGATTTGAAGCCCCGGTGCCAGCCTCTCGAAAGAGGAACACGAGGACAGAATGCTCATCAAAGTCACACGATCTTGCCAAGCTCCAGCCCGCTGCAGCTTTATGAAGAGGCCAAAGGCTTCAAGGTGACGAGAACAACACTCGTAACCGGCGATCATCGAATTCCATGTGATGGCATTGGACTCGGGCATTGTGCAGAAGACCAACTCCGCATGTTGCAGAGAATCTTCACACCTAGAATACATGGTGATGAGTGCATTTCCAACATAAACATGAGGATCAAATCCTGTCTTGATGGCGAGAACATGCACCTGCTGGCCTTTCGCTGGCAAGCCCCCCAAGGAAGCACACGCACTGAGTACGCTACCAAAAGTGTACTCATTGGGTGCACACATGAACAAACGTTCATGCATTTGAGAGAATAGCTCTAAGCACAGGTGAGGCTGGTTTACCTGATCATAGCCACTAAGAAGTGCAGTCCAGGAAACTACGTTTCTTTCAGGCATTTCATCAAACACTTTCCGGGCGTCCCCCAGCCAACCGCACTTCGCATACATATTGATGAGGTTATTGGAAAGAAACAAGCCAGGGTAGCCAACGTTGGTGATCAAGTACCCATGGAGGCCTCTGCCCTCTGTGACACAACCAAGGCGGGCGCAGGCGTGGAGCAACGAAGCGCACGCTTGAGGATCGATTGGGGTCGGTGAGGAGAACGCATGGGCGAGAGCAACCCGAAGCGCGCGAGCAGTGAGATTTCGCGAGGTTGTCAGATTCATGTTCTCGCCGCCATTCTGAGACGAGAGATTGCAGAGCAGCCATGCGGACTTCCATCATGGCGCCCGGGCCATCATATGAACGAACCAAACACCAGTGCGTTTCCTCTTGCCCGAAGCAAAATAAGTAAAGTAGCTGAAATATATAACAGAAACGCACACAAACTCTTGCGTTTTTACAGGTAGCGACTTTGTCAAGTGAAAAAGAGCTTGGCCAGGTGACCTTGTAACGCATAACGGTGAGTTGGGTTTGAACGACCGTCAAAAAAAAAAAAAAGAAAAGGAGAAATTCAATTTGAATGGAATCGGTGAAAAATCCATTCGATCCTTAGCTTGCATGAATACGTCATTTAAACTAATTTTTTATTTTATAGTTGTTTTAAAATGCTTGTTTTTTAAATAAATAGAATAAAATTGTTCTACCTTACATAACATAATTCAGTTGAATAATTGAATTTGATTGGTCTATTACACCAACAGCTTAATATGTTCAATTTAAATCGTTATTTGCGAATCTACAACATATTCAATTGAACCATCATCAGTGTCATTTTTTTAACTTGATTTTTTTTTTCTTTAGGCAATTTTTATCCTAAAGAAATCGTACCCTGTTTGAGAGGTGCTCATTGCATAGTGTTGAATTTGAAAAGAAGGAGAAAAAAACAGGCTCGGCTCTCACGCCCCTCACCATTGTGGTTTAAAAAGAAAGAAGACAACCGCATGAAATAACCAAATATACTGGCACTTCTACGTAAATTTCTCTCTCTCTCGTCTATAAGTAAGAAGAGGGACCTCCCATTTTCCCAATTTCTCTCTCTCCGTTGTTGCCGGGGGAAGGATTTGGCGCTTGTTATTGTGGCGGTGGCGCCATTGGTGCAGTGCTGAGCTCGTCTTTGCACACCAAGGGATGGCGAAAGCTCGGAAGCCGAAGAGCGAGGAGCAGAAGCCGGAGAGCTCCGGTGCAGTCGTCCGTCACCAGAAGCTCTGCCTCTCCGTCGACACGGAGAACAAACGGCTCTATGGGTATGGTCGTGTCGCTCTGTCTTATGACCATATCTGCTTATTTTATGTTATCATCTCGGTGGAAGCCCTAGATTTTTATGTTCGCGGAGGAATTTCTGAGCGTGATGCTGGGATCGAAAAATCCGACCACCATGGGATCTGGTTGTGGTTAGCAGCTGTGTTATTTGCTTAATTGCTTCTGTGCATTTTCTTTTCGTTGATTCACGTGGGAACATAGTAGTTGGATGTCTTTTGGTACTTTCTGTTACCGAAGTTCCACAGCATCCATTTATTTTGAATGATTTTTGTTTTTTGATCGGTTTGCATTTGTCTGAAAGACGATGGGTTGTGTTCCCTGGGGACCTTCTCAGTAGAAGCTACCGGTCTACCTGTCTTGGAATTGGTACGTCATTTGTCTAACCGGGCAAGGGTTTCGACGTTGGGGTTGTGAGTTGTGGATACAATGTGGTCGACATTTCAATGTTCTTGTAAGAAAAGCTAGATGCTTCCTTTTCGATCCACAGACCCTCCGCTTTGGTTGCGCTAGGAGCTTGACTATTCATTGCTCTTTGATTGTCTGTGTTCTGCTCTGCGACATTTTTGTTGGGATTTCTGGTCAAAAGGATGCGTAAAACGCTATTATTTCTTATTCTTATTCAAGTGCTATGACTTGTGATCTTTCTTTTCTGAGGGCTGACCCGTGTAATCTGTCAATTATCCTTAAAGGTACACCGAACTGAAAATTAGTCCACCGGAGAGCGGGATGGTAGAATTACATGCTGATAACATGACGATAGAAAGTATTTTGGTAGATGGCGAGCCGGCGGCATTTGAATTTTTCCCCCATTATCAGCACGTTGAAGATGAAAAGAGATGGAAGTCGGTGAACTGCACTGCTGCTGCTGCTGACGCTGCTAGCACGAGCTATTTGTCGTCTTTGGACAAGGAAATGGCTCCAAATCTGCTTATCCTGTGTAGCAAGAAAGTGAATTTAAGTACTGAAAATCAGAGCAGGGACGCTGCTGAAGAAAGGACACAACCTTCGTTGGGTGACAAGGTGGTTTTCCAAGATGCTAACTGCTACGAGCTTTGGGTTAATGAACCAATGATGCCCCTTTTAGCGTTTTCTTCTTGTGATCTTTTGTCCTTTTCAATCTGAGGATGAATTATTATATTTTCATGAAGTAGTTCAATTTTGTTGTGGTTTCTCATGTAGGTTGATATTGGATGCAGAATGAAAAATTGGTTCGCATTGATTATTGGGTAGAGAAGGCAGAAACAGGCATCCATTTTAGGGATAACATAGTCCATACAGATAACCAAATAAGGCGTGCACACTGTTGGTTTCCTTGCATAGACAGCAGTTCACAGCGTTGCTGGTAATGTTTACTCAATTGAGGTGCTTTATTGGTTTTCTGATGTTTTCCGTTTAGCTGTAGTCCACATTTCTATGTAACTGGTCTGTGCCTTCAAGTAAGCTATGATCCAGAGATTAGAATAGCTAGATAAATGAATATTTCAGTCTGCCTGTCTGGGGTTTATTTCATTTTCCTTTGTTGGTCTTCCAGTTATGTGAATGGTTCCTTTGTTTTATTCAGCTATGATCTGGAGTTTACAGTGGACCATAAGCTTGTTGCTGTCAGCAATGGAGACTTACTTTATCAGGTTTGTACTGCCTTGTTCTTCTCATCTATCTTGTCATTAGTTTTTCATGTATCAGTGAGACGATAGTTTGGAAAAATTTTGAATGGATATTGCTTAATACTGAGTCTGCAGACTATGACATGAAACAATTTGTAGGAGTCATGATGGGGCATTATGCTCATGTTGATGTGGCTAGTTTATGAGTCCTACTTCTCCATTTTATCTATATCTTCAATTACTTTCTAGTCCTTCGTATAACTGGTTGTTTCAGTTTACAAAACCCTGCAATGGCTGCTTCTTTCTTGATTTCCTCCATTTGTATCATGTGCTTTGCTTGTTTGTGCTGCAATAAGTATTTGCACTGGATATGCAGACCTCTATATGCAACATTCATTAATTAGCTATTTGCTTTTTGTCGAAAAAAAAATCCCAAATGGACTTCAATTTACTTTTCCTGATCATATTTCTAATTTTAGTGATACTTTCACATCTATGTGTTTTGAAGTCCTGTTCTTCCTGTTTCTAATGCACCTGTTTTTCCACAAGGGTGGCATTCTTGAATTATTTCTCACCCATAGCATCTTGAACTGCTGTCTTTGATGCGTCTTGAGACTGTAGAACCATAGAGCATTTTCCTGGATATGTTTTTTCCTGTTGAAGAATTAGTGCAGCTCTTGTTGCCTGGAAGACCAGATTTTCATACCAGAAAAACATTTTGTGTTAATGATGCCCATAGATTGACGACTTGGGTCATCTTCCCTAAGTAACTTATGCCACTGTATGTGCAAGAAAGGCCTGGGATGAGTTGCTAATGCAGTATGGTTTTATTTGTTTGAATCTTCATGATGGACAATCTTTCTTATATTTTTTGTGATGTACACCTCATCTTGATGATGGATTAAGTTGGTGTCAGACAGCACACTGTAGTTTTGCTGGTTGCTTTCTCTTATATTTCGTTATTGGCCTGCTTATGCTTCCATGCTTATCCTTGTATTTCTTTGGTAGTACTGTTTTTCACTTTTTCTTAATTCTCTTAAAAGCAAAAAAACTGAAATATCTCAATTTCAGTTTCTCCCAATTCCCAAAAAGGAAAAATTTCAATGTCAGAATCAACTCCACAACATACTTTCTTATCATACTATAACTTATTTCATTTCCCTAAGGAAGAAAAAATGCACATATTATTGGATGACTTAGAATGCATAGTACATCTCTAGTGGCCAGGCCATTAAGGGGTTTTATGGCATTTTGGAGGACCTTTATTTTGTCTGCGCTTATGGCTATGGTGATTCATGTTACCATTATGTTGTGTTTTGCAGGTTCTTAGTAAGGATGATCCTCCGCGCAAGACCTATGTCTATAGTATGAGTGTTCCAGTTACTGCAGAGTGCATATCGTTGGCAGTTGGACCTTTTGAGATATTCCCAGACCGTCAAAATGCAATGATAACACATCTGTGTCTAACTTCTAACCTATCTAGGCTTCGGCATACAGTGGGTTTTTTCTTTAATGTTTATAGGTACTTGCAGATGTTTCATTCATCTTGATTGCTCAACAATTTTATAGAGGAAGTAGTACAAAACTACAAGTCCCTTTTCTTTAACATCAGTTTAATTTTTTGCAGCTATTTTGAAGAGTATCTTTCTGCATCATTTCCATTTGGTTCATACAAACAAGTTTTTCTTACGCCTGAAATGACTATTTCTTCCGTAAGCTTGGGGGCATCAATGTGTATTTTCAGTTCTCAAGTGCTGTTTGACGAGAAAGTAATTGATCAGGTATTTTGTGTTCCTAACACCTTTGTTATTCTCTTGCTTAACAAAAACAGCCAAGATGTGTTGAAAAATGAGATGCTTAAATGCGGCCACTTCATATAAATTTGGCAAGCATTTCGATGCTGCTCGACATGAACAGCTTCATGGAGCTTGCACTTATCTTGCTTTGGCTTGCAAGCTTTAAAAAGCAAAAACTTTTTGAATGAACAGGAAAGTACTCATTTATGGTAATTCACTAGAAATAAATTAACAGATAGTTCTCGATTTGTCCTACAAACAGTTGTGTTGGTATCCTGTTTTATATAGACAATAGCATGCAATCTGCCCAAGACTCATTTTTTAGCAGATGAAGAGCTTTTCTTCCCCTCCTGGTTTTATTTTGATTAGCTTCTTGTTGTTGTTGTACAGATTACTTTGTGATAACTTGAAACAGTTTATTTTTTGAAGGTGCATGGCTTTGTATGTTCAGATTATGCTCCTGAAATGGAAAAGTGCATAATGTTAATGATTCTTGTGGGTTTTTACTTTTACGTGATCTGTTTTCTCCTCTGCAGACAATTGATACAAGGATAAAGCTGGCATTTGCCCTTGCAAGGCAGTGGTTTGGAGTGTATATAACTGCTGAAACACCAAATGATGGTAAACAGTTTAAGCATAAAACATTGACCTTATTTCAAGTAATTTTGTGTAACTTTGGCCTTTGCTGTTGAACCGTAAAATTGCAGTGTTAGCGGATAGGTAAATGGTAATATTTATTAGCATATTTCCATCTTTATCTAATTAAAGTTCATTCCTGTATATTTTGCAGAGTGGCTTTTAGATGGTCTTGCTGGCTTTCTTTCTGACTTGTATATAAAGCGTTTTCTTGGAAATAATGAAGCTCGATATCGCCGTTACAAGGTGCTTTTGCCTCCTTTGAAACTCTTGTCAACTGATCCTCTTACTTCTGACTAAATTGGTTACTTCTACTATTTTTTTACACCAGCAGAGCTCTTTAATCTTATTTTTCATACATATTGTTACATATATTTGCTATTATTGAATAATTGTGCTGATTATTTGATTTATATGCTTGTCATATATAGGTAAAATAAAAGTAGTCTTGGAACCTGGATATTTGGTGAAATTTTGCCAATGAATTGACACCTAGTGACTAGTTGTTCGGGAATGTTATGGTTCATTTAGGTTACTTATACCTTTATCACTTTAATGGCTATCCTGAGAGTGCATCAACTGGGCATTTGGCAATTAATACAGTGTCCAGCTTTATTTTGGGTCAATCACCATTTGTCGTGAATGACTGTGTCTCTGTGTACATCACATTTATATATGTGCAGTGCATAGACAATGAAGTGTAGGTATATGACATTTAATTGTGTTGTGTGTGCCTCAAATTGTATCATTACTTACATCAACTATCAATGATGGATGGTTTAGTTGTTTGGTGGGTGTCTTTTGCTGCCGTCTCATATTCACGTCGTTTGATATGTAATATGAATTATGAAACTAGGGCTAAGTCGGGACTTAGAAGTAGTTAAAATAAAAAACACACCTATAAATCAACTTAAAAATTAAAAATAAGTTAAGTTGAATGAATCAGAATTTAATGTCTTTTGCATGAAAAATTGGAAAAAGTAACTTTTGTGCTTGCCACTTCCCATGTAAGTTGATGTTTAGGCATCTAGGTGCTTTTTGATTATGCAGGCCATATTGCAGCATAACTTGCCGTGCCTCCAGGCTGGTTTACAACTTTACATGTACCTTGGCTGCTAATTAGAGACACGTGCATGTTGTGCAAAAGACAATTTTCTGACATGGTTTCTAAATATCATTCTTGGCATGAGTTTCCTTTAGTATTTTTTTCCTCAAAAATTGTCTTTTCTCCAAAAATTTTGGAAAATCTAAAAATAAAAAATAAAAAAGGAAATTATGGGCTTTAGCGTTTTCCTGCGGTAATATGACAAAACAATCACACAATTAGGAAAAAAAACAAATAGAAGATATGTGAACTTTTTCCAAAAGTTTTAAAAGATGTGGTTATATTCCCATTGTAATATGTTGACATATAATTTTTTGTGATAAATTTGAAAGTAAAATTTCAATATTTGCAAATATACTTTAAAGTTTTTAGATATTGGTGACTGATTTCCAGTCATATGAAGACTGTTGTTGCTGGTTGCAGAAAAATTGAAGGCATGGTTGAGAAGTCTCTTTGGGTTTTGTGATCTATATTTGCACTAATTATTTCAAGTACACAGATCATTTCATTCTATTGGAACTTTTTATGTGGCTCGCATTGTTTTTGTGCTGACATTCATGTGTCTCATTTCTTCTTCTTTTTTCCTCTCTTATACAAAACCTGCATAATTGCAGGCCAACTGTGTTGTTTGCAAGGCTGATTTTGATGGGGCAACTGCGTTGAGTTCTTCTGCAGCTTCAACTGAGTTGTATGGGACACAAAGATTAGGTCTAATTGGAAAAATACGGTCCTGGAAAGCTGTAGGTTATTTCTCTTTCCCTTTTTCTTTTTTAATCATGTTTCACATTATCCTAACATATTGATGTCTTTCAAAATAGGTGTCAGTTCTTGAAATGTTAGAGAAGCAGATGGGTCCTGAATCGTTCCGCAAGGTGTGAATTCATGTATTCATTGCCATGATTTGCGTTTCGGTAGTTCTGTCGTAGGGTTTGTGCTAGAGGAAATTACTTTGACCGAGGATTTTCTTCCTTTTTCAAAAATATCCTGGAACAATAAAAAAGTACTAGGAAAAGGTACTACAACTGCATGAAGAAATGTTCAAGTACGCTAGATGTTTGCTGGCATCAAATATAAAGTATGCCATTTTAAACCTTCACTGTTTGTGACTTGTAATTTTCTTTATTTTCTGGCAATACATCAGTCTATCTTATAAACAGAATGATCTGGACAACTAAGCTTTGCTACATTAGATGACAGTCATACACAATGCCATAAAGTGCATAGAAAATAACCGTACCAGTGGGCCAATAATTGGATGTGTAAACATGTCATAATAACTTTTTTTTTCAGTTTTAAAAATTATAGACAAAGAAAAAATAAAAAATGGGATAAAATAGAAAAAATAGAAAAATAAAAATGCTTTTCTATAAAAACATGTCACACACAATTTCAGCAATAAGGATTCATCAATTTTACATGTTATGCAAGGGCTTAAAAACTTATGCATCACAAAATAAACTTGTTTACTGCAAATGACAAACAAAAATAGGATTATTTATTTTCATTTTCATAATTAACTTCAAATTCAATTTCCTCCTCGACATGTGAAGGCTCATCGTGGTCTATTTTTTGTTAGTTTTCGATGTTGAACAATTCAAGATTTTTTTCTTGAAGTATGGTGGCGGGTTCCTCTTCAACCCATGGTTCTATTACATCAAAGTGCTCTCAGTTGATAGAGCCAACTTGCTCTCTGTGCTCTCTTGTGGATGTTTTTTCTAATTGCCTAAGATAAATAGATATACATTTTTGCCTGAATAACATATGGACATGGTTACTCGACCTTTTGCAGTTTCTATTGTTAACATAGATTTGTTGGAAAAAACTTCAATTTCTTTTGTGTCCACTTGCACTGCATATCTAATTGACATTTTCACGGCAAAGCGTTTAAGGTTTGAGCAGTCACTCTGATACCTATATAGCTATATATTTAAACATAAATGAAACTCTATGAAATCAACAAACAAAATTACTAAGTTACAAATAAAAAAAATATTGAACTTTTGTGTATAATACCTGGACGAACTGGTGTTCTATTTCTAAGGGTTGCACCTCTTACCATGTGACCTTGATAATTATCATAGATGGTCTTGATGAGTCAGATTTTGTATGTCAAGATCAATGGCTAATATTTCATTGCAGTCTAATATCACTTCTCTATCCATTTTAAATTCTGCAGAATATCTCAATGTAAAATGTAAGTAATATGCTGCCTCATGAATGGTATGATAAAGTTGCCAAACCACCTCTTATCTGGAGTCCTCTATATGGTTATATGCAACATTTTCCTTTCCTTGAGACGCTTTTTGTAGCCTCTTTTGCTTGGCCTGTAGTTTCATAAAGGTAAACTATAGCAAGCCTGTCTTAGTCAACCAATTTTAAGGCTTTGACCAAGCGTATGTTGATTTTCAATAGTTTTACACACAATTCAAAAAGTTAATTGTTGAATATAATATCCACAATTTTCCTTGACTTTCCCTTATGAGCACACAGACACACAACCCTTTCATTACATGATGACATTCGCCTGAAAGCATTTCTTTGTTTCATTATACTCTGTCAAAATATTTGTGGTAAATCTAGTTTTTATCACATAAAATGAAGTGCATGTATTGTAGAACTTGAATTACATTGTCTGCCTGTTTTATCGAATGTGTGGGAGTTATAGCTATCTGAAATTGGATTGAAAATTTGTAGTAGTATGAGAAGGAAAAGAACTTTTAGTTGAGCTAGAAATATTCTAGCTTTACCTGGGTGCATGGCACAAGATCTTTCACCTGTTCTGCCTGCTCTTTCTGTTAGAATTACTTTTTGCATGCATAACTTTTCCTTTTGTCCTCGAAGTAGCTGTTGGGTGCATGACTTCTTTCCTTTTGTCCTCAAAGTAGCACGTCTGGCCTTATACTAGCATCAGCAGGATCAGAAGTAGGAAGCTCAATATTGTCCTCATCCTCTACTTCTCAGGGTTCACAAGAGCTCATCTCAGCATTTTCATTTTCTTACAAGTTACAACTCTTGTTGAATTTCTAAAGGTGCTTGGGGCCACATTTTCATATGCCTCGGCCCTCTTGAATAAATGGTGTTTTAACCAAGAGATTCTTGTGGCTGTTTCCTTTTTACAAAACCTTCAAGTTGGCTTGATTATCATCGTGAGAGCACCATTGGCATGCAGGTCATTTAAAGTCATATCTTCAAGGTACAATAACGATGTGAAAGATTTTGTGCCTTCACAGTAAAAATAGGTTTTCATGTACAAACAGAATTCAATCGCAAAATCAATCTGTCAGTCTCACATACAAATCTAGCTTGAAATCATTTTTTTTCTTTAAAATGATGTGAGTATCTAAGATTGTGAGGATGGTTTTATAACTCAAAAATGAAAAGATCACCATTCAGGCCCCCTTTATTTTTATGATGAGATACGATACTTATCAACTTGTATCCCACTATGGCCCCATATAGTACGATACTGGTTGATACAGGTTGTCGCACCTTCACCACTGTTACATTACATATTGTACACTAAGTGACTAAACACAATAGGCACAATATTAGTTTTGCTAACTGATAGGTTTTTGAGTTGCCACATAGTTTAGTGAGGCAGATAAATAGAAGTACACAGGACATTGCACCAGTTAAAACTACAGTAAACCATAGTATTGTGTCAAATATTGATTTCGTGCTGTTCTCTTATCTGGCCATTTAAAATTTTCATGCCACATTTACGCCTGGATTGACTTGGGGAAAACTTTTTTAGTTACAGGTAATGGTATAAAGAATTAATATATCCTGATGTATATTGGTGTTGCTCTTTTTCTGTTTTTTGACCATTTAGATATATTATACACAAGGCCTTAACTTTCCTACAATTTTGAAGTTGATTCTGACGTATGTTTTGATGTATCATATGATGGTTCAGATATATGTTCACTCCCATTTTTGTTCATTCATAGGAGTGCTATAGTGTACTTACATTGGTCTCATTCTTTCTTATTTCATTTCATTTTCTTTTGTTCTTCAGATTTTACAGACCATAATTTCTAATGCAAAAGACCCTATACGACCCTCAAGGACACTTAGCACAAAGGAGGTGAGATATTGAGTTATTGACACTAATTTGGAAGAGGTAGATAAAAAAATAATGTGTTATCTTTGATTTTCTTGAAGAAACATAGGTGTGAACACATTTTGAGAATTATATGCCGTATATTCATACAAATGACTCAAATGAGCAATTAACTGATGCTTACATGCTCTCTCTCTCTCGTGCATAATGCACACATTTCTACATGCAAAATTGCAAATATATGTTCATTGTTTTCATTGGAAGATGTAATCTAGTAAGATGTGGGATGTTTTGACCTTGACATTGTTACATTGTATGCCACGGCCTGCCCTTGCTTATCCTTTAGGTACAGTTGCACCAAAGTGATTAGTCTTGATGCTTCCTACTTAAACTACACCTAACTTCCTCTAAAATTCTAATTGCAGTTCCGACACTTAGCTAACAAAGTTGGGAATCTTGAACGCCCATTTCTGAAGGAGTTTTTCCCGCGTTGGGTTGGATCCTGTGGATGCCCTGTACTGAGGTTAATATCTATAGTTTGTAATTGGAGTTTTTACTAATAATTGAAGATGTTGAATATCCTTGCTTGATAGTACCTTTTTTATGATTGAAGAATGGGCTTGTCCTATAACAAAAGAAGAAACATGATGGAGCTGGCAGTTCTACGTGGTTGTACTGCTGCAGCCGAGTCCACAGTTGCCATTTTCAGGGATAACCTGGAAACCGATCCACGAGGAGGTGATGTAGGATGGCCTGGCATGATGAGTATCAGAGTTCATGAATTGGACGGGATGTATGACCATCCAAGTTTACCTATGGCTGGAGATACTTGGCAGCTTCTGGAGCTGCAATGTCATTCTAAACTTGCAGCAAAGCGCATTCAACGGCCAAAGAAAGGCTCAAAACCTGATGGATCTGATGACAATGGTGATGCCACAAGTGCTGTGGATATTCGTTCTGGGTAAATGTGCTGGATCTTGGTTCCAAACACTCAAGTGCCTTAGTAATGCTAATGTTCTTAATTTTTGAACCTTTTGTTTTCCTATACTTTTTCAGCCTGGAATCCCCTTTGTTGTGGGTTAGGGTGGACCCAGAAATGGAATATTTGGCAGAAATCCATTTTCATCAACCTGTACAGATGTGGGTAAGAAGCAAACTTTGACTATGACCCACTGAAATCCAGTATTCACGTGCTCCCCTGTGATCTTGTTCCTCATCCATCTGTATCCTCTTTTACAAACTTTAATTGTGTTCATGATACAATTCTGGTGAACCACTTTAAAAGATATGAAACACTTGCTTTCAATTTAAGTGATACCTTTATACTTTTTCAGTTGGCTGGGGGCCTGGGGCATATATAAATGTTGGATGTCCCTGGCTTGATGGGCTATTGAGCTCCATGTCTAAATTAACCTGGATTCCCTTTCTTTTGGTTTCCTCTATTTGCTTGAACCTGTATAGTTCTTACCCAATATTCCAATTCAATGATGAAATGGTTATATCTTAGTCTTAGCATTCCACGTTTTAAAAGCTCTTTTGTCCCCATTTGTTTTGTTGCAATAGTTCATACTTGGGAAGCAATGTGTCATGTCCATTAAATGGATTGTGTAGGTGCAGAATGGTTCAACCTTTGCTTGTTGTTTTCAAGATTCAATTTTTGTTAAAGTCATATTTTCAAGCATCCATGTTTTGGGATTTCACTGCCTTTAGGTGCTTATGGTTCTTGATTCTTGATGCTGTTAAGGTGCGATTCTGAACATTGAAATGAAGGATTGTTTATGTGCCTGTATATAAGTACATGCATATGTATGTCAATGTATGACAATGCACACTTGTTGAATGATACACAGAGAACGTAAAGCTATTTATATTTTATCTGAAAAGAATTTGTTTTGTTTTTTCTGTATGTATATCCTTTTTGTTGCGATGTAGTAATCTAAATGCAATTATAGTAATAGTAAACAAGGCCAACACACGCTGAGCTTATGACAACTGCCAGTGAACTAAGGCACACCGACACTCCCTCAAAATCGTATCATTATTTATCTAATATGCTTAACAAAGCATAATAACGGTGGGTGCCAAAGCCGCTCTCTATACATGGAAACAAAAAGGAAAGACACCACTTGGATTAGCCATTGGCTAGTCCAAATGGCTAACTCAGCTAGTTATTCCACTACTCTAGCAGTTAGTCTAGGGACATCTTGTTCAGAAGTTACTGGAATACCACTGAAGGACAAAAAAATAAAATAAAAGAAAAATTGAAGGAAAGATGAAAAGCTCTAGCATATATAACCATCCCTATATGTATGGTAACAACATGCTGTGGTGAACATGCACTGGGAATTGGTTTTGCCTGAACCATCAGACCAATGATTCACCAATGCTTTCTCTACCACTAGTGTTGCAAAACCACATGTTGTGATCGAGTCTTTGATTGGGATGAAGTCATGAAGCAACAACGTAACCACTAACCATAGGGAACCTGTGGCTGTCTTCCACAGCCAGACTGATAGGTGGGGGAGGCCAAGGCCTTCCATTGGTGGCAGGGTTACGAAGAGCACTAGGCATAATAGCTTCAGAAACTGAGGCAGCAAATGAGTGGATTCCTACAAGCAAATTGTGAAGTGAGGATCTCCTAGGGTGGATTACTTGTACGTGTAATCTTTAAAGTATGTTCAAGTACATATACATACTGTCTACATTATCTCTTCTGTATAGACCCTGAATGTTGACTCTAGTTCTTTTAGACATTCAGGGACCCTAAATTTGGGCCTTCTGATTTAAAATCGGATGGCCTAGGTCTCCTACCCTCTCTCTTCCTGTGAATCCTCTCATTCATCCCTCTCTTCTCCTCTCTCTCTCTCACTCTCTCTTACGTCTTTTCAATGGGGAGGCCAACCAGCTTCTCCAGCCGTCACCGGCTAATAATCATTGAGTCCTCCTCTTTCCAGACAACACATACAAGGATACCCGCCAACAAATAGCCCCGATGCTGCATTGGGGCTCCCCTTTGAGAAGATGAGAGGGAGAGGGAGGGAGAGGGAGGGAGATCTAGGCCGTCCAATTCTAGATTGGACGGTCCAAACTTGGAATCCTTCTGGGCCCGTTTGATGCCTTGGAAGTTGGAAATTTACTGTAGCTCAAGGAATAAAATTCAAATTTTTAAAAATTTTCCACCTAAACAAACTTGGAACGAAAAGAAGATCCGTTAAATTGATTTTCAGAATGATATTTCTGGAAATATCATTCCACCCCAAGGGGTGGGACGAACTTTTTCGGATGAAAAAAATGGCCGTTGGGCTTGCACCCTTACACGGAAACGATCTCACGAGGCAGCTGGTTGGAGCCCCTTGTGCTGCTTCCCTATGGCAGCTCCTTCCTCATCATTCCCCAACTTTTTGGGAGTGAACGAAGCTGGAGAACCATGGCTAGAAGTGAGTGAGCCGTTTCAGCCTCGATTCTGCTCCTCGGATCATGTCCAGTGCATGCGTTGGCTGCCAGAGCCTTCTTATCATGCCGTCATCCACCAATCCACTGTTTCACGCTCGATTTCTTGAAGAAGAAGCTAGAGAATCGTTGCCGTGAAGATGGATTGAGACAAAGGGTTTCAGGCGTTCAGTTAGAGAGAGAGATAGAGAGACTCACCTTCAAAAGAGAGTTGTCAGTCGCCGGCTCTATTGTGTCGCCGGTGATCAGAAGACGGTGGTTGGACGAAGAGCAAGGAGATGAAAAATGGGAAACATTGGCGACAAAGAGGAAGAACGGGGGATTCAACTTTGTGAAAATTTTCCAAATCAGTCCAATAATTTCAATAAATTTGTGAAAAAGCTTGAAATGCTTTCAAAACAATTGCATGATCACCCTGCAACTTATTAAATTTAAAAAAGGCACACATTTCACCTCTTTCAACGTATCCCCATCCACAACCATCAAACTAATAAATAAATTGCCTGGAATCTTTATCCCATTCCATCAAACAGTAAGAGGTTTTGGAATATGGATTTTGTTTCCAATTCACCAATTCTAGAAATAAATTTCTGGAAATTTCTGTTTTTATATTTCCAAGGCATCCCTAGATGTTAACAAATAGCTAGCGTCATCATTCAGTTTTAGGGGCGAGAGGGTGAAAGGGGCGAGGGGGGAGAGGCAAGAGGGCAAAGGCATCGTGCGAGAGAGACGGAAAAAAATGGTTTTTTAAAACGTGCAATGGACCATTTTGGACTCGGTCAATTTTGACCGAGTCTGAAAATGGTCGGATTCGACCTTGGGTACTTTGACCGTACCCGACACGGTCAACGCCGCACCCAGGCGTACCCGACGCCGTACCCGTACTGGTGTCGTACCGGTACAGTACTGGTACTGCTCCTCCCGTGTTACATAGACTAATACATAAATATACACATACATAAAGTAGGATTTGTATGTGTTTATTGTATTCGTATAAAACGCAGATACCATTCTCGGATTCTTACCAGTGAGGTTTCCCTCGGGTATTAATAAGACTGTTTTTCTCAGGAAATTTAGGAAAGCCCCTCTCGTTCCTCGCCTTTTCACCCCTTGGAACTCCCAAAGGACAGATTTTTTGTCTTGAAATTCTTAGTATCTACAAGTTTTGGATCATGATTTAATGATTTATGAATATGCTATTTTATTTGTAATTTTTATACATGTATAAATATATCTATATATTTATATATATATATATGTGTGTGTGTGTGTCTGTACGGCCGTACCCCCACACCCAAGTTTTTGGAAAATGATTCGTACCCACACCGGTACCCGTACCGGCACCCGCACCTGTACCCGCACCTATGTGACATAGGTATTAGTGCAAAATTGATCATCATTTACTTTTTCTTTTGAAAATATTCCATAATTCTGTTCTTCAGGTTAGTGTGATTTTTTGAAGGACTAGCTTGGACTTGTGATCAAGTTAGCCTCAAGTTTAGCTCCCTTGTACTCTGTGTAGTTAAATCATAAATGTGCTATGAGCTCCTAGTTGGTAGGCAGCATAAAAAGCCGAGTCATTGCCTACATGGTTTGGAGGCAGAACTAATTGGTCTTCCTTGGGTGTACTGACAAGGACCAGAAGAAAGAATGAGGACTTGGAGAAATAAAGGATGAGTAAAAGGTTGGAGTTTTAAAGTGAAATGGTTAAAGAAAGATAAATATTTGGTTAGCTATGCTGCATCTACCTGCCTAGTTTGCTGCTTGCCCTTGGCCTGTTGTGGAAATGAAGCTTGTACATGGATATGGTAGTTTCCTTGCATATCTTTAATTGCTTCAATATTTTTGTCAACACACATGATTTTTGTGTACACTTTTCATCTTTGTGTAGTATTGCACATTGTAATCTTTCTAAGCATTTGTGTGTTGAAGGATTGTTGTGTTTACCTATCTACAACAGTGCTTGACCTTCTGAGTCCTTGTTCTTCGTTCCTAATTTCATTACTGGTGCACATGGCCTTTGCTTAGCAGATTAGTTATCATTAGTTAAGCATTTCCAAGTTTATCTTGAGTTCAACATTTGCTTCCTCTCTGAAGTTTCCATGCATTTTCACCAATATCTTTAGTATTTTTTTTAGTGGATTTGGATCACCACATCCATTGATTGGAATGGTTGAACTAATGTTCGCTTCATTGCACTTTCTTTGTGCTGTTGTCTCAGATAAATCAACTAGAGAAAGATAAGGATGTTGTTGCACAATCCCAAGCCATAGAGACACTACAGATGTTACCTCAGTTGTCCTTTGCCGTCGTTAATGCACTCAATAATTTTCTCAATGACTCAAAGGTTACATATCATCCCATGGATGCTTCTGTCTTGAGCTACATCATACTCTGATTGTATTGATTCTAAATTACAGTTTGTACGCTATGCAGGGCTTTTGGAGGGTCCGTGTTGAAGCAGCCTTTGCATTGGCTCACACAGCCTCTGAGGTGCAATTTCATAACTCAGATATCCTTATGGACCTTATCTGGTTGTTGATATCGAGAAATGATGAGCCACCTGGTGTCATATCTTGAGTCTCCATGAGCATTTTCCACTTTCCTTAAATTTGCATCAGACAAAAGATGAAAAGTTTAGGTTTGAAGGTCTTCATGCTTATATAGAATGTTTGTAATTTCAACTTGATATCACTGTTTTGTCCTTTTTGCTAATATATGGTGTTCCAACTGGGTTAACAATTCATCTGGTCATTAAGTTCGTTTCATCTTTTAATCATTTTAGAGTGTCAAATACTATGGTGTCGGCTCTACTATTTGATGGTGATGGTTAATTTTCACATGTAATTTGTTGTTGGAGATGAAGAGTTCCTAGATGAAAGTCATAGTCTGTCCTTTGTGGACAAGTTAGTGTCTTTTCCCACAATTTGGGCAAGTTTCATAGGAATTCTATTGCCAAAGGAGGTGAACATATTCTAGATGGAAGTCATAGTTGATATTTTTTGATAGTCATGGTTCCTATGTTATTTTGTGCCGTTCTTCATTCTTATAATCATGTTTTTGCTTGCAGGAAACTGATTGGGCTGGAATGCAACATTTGATTAAGTTTTATAAAAGCAGAAGATTTGATCCTAATATTAGTTTGCCTAAGTAATGTGCTTTTTGGTTCTCTTCACAGCTATCAGCCTTTACATTTTTGGAAGCAATAATTTTGTATCATGGCATCATAGTGGTCTTCTCTTCCTGCTTTTCAGGCCAAACGACTTCCATGATTTCCCTGAATATTTTGTTCTTGAGGTAATGAAAGGAGGTAGGATTTGGATCATTTCATTGTTTTGCATATGTATGTTTTTTTTTTGTCTTTTTCCTATATTAAATGTTTATCTGTCAGATTCATCCTTACTGGTTATATTTGGTTAGCTGTAGTACATCTTCCTTATGCTATTCTATTTCTGGTGTTGAAAATGTGGAATAAAAACTTAGCTGCAGTTAACAATTTGTTGAAATTTTGACATAAAAAACAATCTTTATCCTTGAAAATTTGTGGGGCTTAGTCATTTTTAAGGAACACATGGCAGAGTATGCAAGTTTTTAATAATTTCCATTAAAATGACCTGCTCTTGTGTTTATATTGGTATTATCTGATCTTTGTATTAATCAAGTTTTTATTTCCTATAGTTTTATGTTTCTCATTTCTAACACGAATGGAATATGAGCTTAGTTGCACTCCCTACAGCATAAAAACTGGTGGGGAGTACTCTCCCAAGGCCTATGCATGCTTTGGTTTGCACAAGAGTGATTGGCCATGCGACCTATAATCTTGTGTTAAAGATTTCATCGGGAAAATGGCTGCAGTGGAAAATCACCATCATTCTGTCAGTCATCTTGCTTGAGTGTTTGATTTCCAAATAGACAAGTTTAGCATTTAGATTCTATTCTTAAAAATGTGGTTTGTGTTTAATGGGCTTGAAATTAAAGATTCTCCTACGTTCATTTTAAAAAATATATTTCATATAAATTTGTGCTTTTCATAGCTTGTTGCATTAGACACTTTATATTAGCACCTTTGACTAGAGCCGCATGTTAGTGTCTATGTGAAAACAACATAGTTGGCAAACCCAACGGTTCGACTCAGGAATCACCCGAGTCAGTGCGGATCATCCAGAAACTGGGCCACATCCTAGACTTGACCCATGTAAGACCGATTTTTAGAGGAATCGGGCCAGGAGTGCTTGAATCGCCCGAGATTGTTGAATCTGATTGGGATTACCTGATTTTTTCAATCTGATTTATCAAGTTATTTCTAATCATCCTGTTTTAACTTTTATCGCCCAGTTTGACACTTAAAAGTCTAAACCAGCCTGATAAAGTTTACAAGTTGTCAGCAGGTTGTTCCCACTAACAACTTCGACTTAGAGAGAGAGAGAGAGAGAGAGAGAGAAGGGGGTTTGACCAAAGTGAGGTCACTGGCACCAGCTATTCATCTGGAGCCTGAGGATAAGGTAAGTGAGTCCCTCTTTCTCTCTCTCTGTCTCGTTCCAACGGGGATAGGAGTCTCAGTTCAGGAACCCCCAATCCCCCTTTGTCTCTCTTCTTGAGTTCCCTACAATGGGGATAGGGGTCAACTCCATCTCTCTAGCAGCGACGGATGATTTTTCAAATGTGGTTGTGTTTCATTGCCTTATAGGCTTATACCTATTTCGAGTTATAAGCATATGATTTATAAATATGTGATTGTGATCTTTGTGAAAAATTATGGTTTGACTCTCCTGAGTCAGTCAGTCAACTCATTGATCCAGTGATTCGGTTGTCAGCCGATCTGGGGCTGATTCTTGTGTTTGCCAACGAATAAGTGCAATAGACATATCGAACAAGACAACATTATATTGCTATACTCATGTTAGGGCCCATCATAGGCTTAGTTTATTTCTCTGTGAGGTCTTAGGTTGTGCTTCCTTTTCATCTTTTCCATAGCAAACTCTTGAAAAAATGTAATGTACATAACCAAGAGGACATCATCATGCTGTTGTGCTCATGTTAGTGCCCTTTATGTGAATTATTTATTTCTCTGAGGGTTTAGGGTTTAGCTTGTGTTTTTTTTTCATCTTCGCAAACTCTTAAAGTTATAATCATCTACTGTTTTCAAGAATGTATCTAGTCCTCTTAGCATATTAATGATTAATGGAGGGTCTGAATTGTTGTGTTTAAAGTATTTTGTTTCCTGGAAACTTGCTTTCACATATTTTGATGCCTAGCGGCCTCCACTTCTTGAGTTATTTCAAATCATAGTTTATACAAAGCTTCCCTTGAATATCTCATTTTTTGTTTCTGTGCAGGCTATACCACATGCGATTGCCAGGGTCAGATCTGCACATAATAAAAGTCCAAAAGAAGCTGTCGAATTTGTTCTACAACTATTAAAGGTATTAAGAGTGCATCCATTTGTTTACTTTTGAAGAATGATACGTCTGTACTAACTATGTTCCCCAGTATTTTCTGTATGTGACAGACATTTCCTCTCGAGTTTGATATTGCCCTGGTATATGTAGTTATTGAAAAGCTTTATAAAAATGACCATAAATATATGCATCTCTATTTATATGGCATAGATCTAATCCCAGATGTGGAATGAAAGATAGTGATGTGGTTGTATGATAAATCCAGTCTGAGCTGGGTCCGAGAACTTTTGCTTGAGATTATGGACTTAGCAGTGATGGATTTGGGAAATCTATCATGTGCTTTCAAATGTCTGAAAGCTGATTCAAACTTGAAGAAGATCATCTCTCTAGATCTTAGGAATTTTCCAAGACCAACACACCATCACCATCTTACTATTCCTTGTGAAAAAATTGTGGTGGTCCAGTGGGTTGCAAGCACCATGATTGAATACCAAGGCCAATTATGTAGATGAAAGACTAGTGTTTTCGGGGTTGAAGAACTGTTTAGGATAGGTAACCAGATTTAGGAATTAAAGGAGTGGGTGCTATCAAGTCCCTGCCCATCTCCATCTTGTTCTGCTTCCTGGAGAGTGTCGGTGGAGGTGTAAAGAGGGAGAAAGGGGGTAATGTCAGAGGGAGAAGGGAAAGTTGGACCAAATAGGAAGAAGATACGAGAAGATTTGCTTATGAAAAGGAGTGAAAAGGAAACGAGGAAAACATGCTGAAAAAGGAAAAAAGGGCAGTGTGGAGGAGGTCCCTGCATCTATCTAGACAGCACGTAGGTGGTCTAGCTTAGTCGATTGCATAGGTGCCCTAGCTTAGGCCTGTGGCTTGCCTAGATCACCTAGGCATTCTTTTGCCTTCCTATAAGACGGTTATTTTAGGGAGAAGCTCAATTTTATATTCTTCAGAAAATGATATGATAGTTTTTATTCTTTTTTGACATACTTTTAAACAAGCGATGGTACCTTCAACTTATTAGACATCAGCCATATTGGATATTATAGAAACACATGATCATTGGAGCAACTATATAAATCATAATTAGTTCTGAATCAGAACTTCAAAAAGGTACTGTGTATATGGCAGATGATCATGAGACATGTTTTTTCACAAATGTTGATTTAAACTGGATAAGATGCTAGAGTTTGTGATTCAGTATTACACATGTTGGTTTATCCTGTCTAATATCTTGAAACTATTACTTTTGGTTGTTTTTGGACTGTCCTAGGTGTGTTTATGCTGCTCCCTTGTTTTATATGATACTCATCGTTTATCAATGTATGCTGTTTTTAGCAATTGTTCATTAATGTTTTCTTTGTCTAATAAAGAGTTAGCGGTTCCTTTTTCCTGCTCATTTATGAAGAATTGACTCTTTTCTTTTAATACCTTTCCAGTACAATGATAACAGTGGAAATCCATACTCTGATGTCTACTGGTTATCTGCACTAGTTCAGTCCATTGGGGAGCTTGAATTTGGTCAGCAGGTTTGTGTGCAATCTTGTGCTTTTTGTCTTTATAGAGTGTGAAGCTTTCTTTATGATGTTTCTAAATGATATAATCTATTTTCTTTTTCTCCTTTACATGATGACACTTTTCTCTAGCGAATCATTTCTTTACCTTCTATTTCCTTGTTTTCCCCTAAGTCACCTGGACGTGCCTGAAGGGTGCTGGCACACGCTTCAACACGACTCGCATGTGTGTGCTGATTCGGCACTGATGCGGCGGAATTGTTTTAACACGCGCCCAACTCAGGTCAAAGGTGAATCGGGTGTGGTCAAAGTGCTCGGACGTCATATTCGTCTGCAATTTTTTTTTTTTGAAAAATTTTTATTTCATAAGCCCCCATGGGTTTTGTCTAGGAAACCCTGTTAGCCACTGCAGCAGCAGTCTAGGAAACCCTGTTAGCCGCTGCTGCTGCTGCTGCTGCTGCTTTGGGCTGTGCATCCATCGCCCAACGAGCTCCGGCAACAGCTCAGGCAACAACTCTAGCTTCTGCGACAGCCTCTCGTTCAGCTGGTTCTCTTCCTGCAACTACTACTGTGCTCTGGTGGCTGCCACAGCCAGCCTCTTGTCCAACTACAACTCCGGCGGCAACTCCTCCTTCGACAGCTCCTCCGGCGACAGCCTCCGGCAATGCTTGTTTCTCCAGCAAAAAAAAAACGAAATCAAGTTTAGGGCTATGTCACATGGGTACGGGTACGGGTGCGGGTACGGGTACGAACCATTTTAAAAAAACGTGGGTACGGGGGTACGGCCGTACACACAGACATACATATATATATATATATATATATATATATATATATATATATATATATCAAAAAATTTGAAACAATAACAAAATGCTAAGTTTTAGTTAGTTTTTTTGTTTGTGTTTGTAGGAGGCTTAGGTCTAACAAATCCTTACAAGTCTAATGACTAATGGTTCTGTCAACTATTTTTGTTTGTTGTTATTTAGTTTTGGTTGAATTATATATATTATATATCCACACCCGCACTGAAATTTTTTTAGGATTTGCCGCATCCTGCACCCGCAACTGCACCCCGCACTCAGGTGACTTAGGTTTTCCCCATATCTTGCTTCCAATAATCATAAAGTTTCTAATGCTTAGGTAGCCTTACTTTTTCTGTATTTGTAATTAGTATTATATGATTCACATATACAGTTTTTGTTTTTTCATCCGTTCTTTGCACAGTTACAAAAGCCACTTTGACTAAGAAATAAGAATCATCAGGGATCCTGCTCCAAGGACGGGATTGATTCCTGGTCACTCTGAAGCCCAACCCTATACCATTTTCATTCTCATATCATTCTTGCATTTCTTCTTTGTATTTTAAGATATTTATTTGTTTAATGGTTATTCAACTTATCAAAATCATACACCTCCAATATACCACTTTCTAAGCAGTTCCTTGTATTCATTTCAACTTGCTTCTCGTTTCTCTGTCATCCAAAATTTTGAAAATGGCCTTCTCAGTTTTACTTCTGATATTGCTTACACATTTCTATTCCATTCTGACAGCTGTGCATGTGTTTGTGTCTGTGTCTGAAATGACTGCATCCTAATTCCAATTGTTGAACGACTTCCTGTTTCAGATTCCTATTTTTGGCAACTATGTTTCCTTGACATGTGGATGTGCATCTGCATTTCATGTGTGTCATATCACAAGTATATACTTGTGAATGTTGTGTACACGTTTAGTGTGTGTATTTATTTGATTAATCATTCATACGTTTTTATCTTTTATGATTCTTTATGTATGTTTATTTATTTTTGTTGTTCATGTTGGCTTTAGAATTATTTCATTGGTTTCCTTCTATCAAAGGTTTCATATAGTAATGCAATCTGTCATTGGGCACCATTTCTGCAACATTTACCTGGGCTTTTTTCCTGGTTGTGGTCCTGCTCTTACTGTTCTTATTTTCTTCCAGAGTGTTCTGAGTTTCCTTTCTCTTCTCAAGCGAATTGATCGCCTCTTGCAGTTTGACAGGTCTTCTTTTGTAAACGCTTTGATATTGATCTTTTGCATTCACTGAATCCTTTGGGATGAAATGCTCAGTCATGATATGAACACCTTTCTATCAGGTTGATGCCAAGCTATAATGGGATTTTGACACTAAATTGCATCCGGACACTGACACAAATTGCGCTGAAGCTCTCTGTTGCTGTGCCTCTTGTAAGTTTGATTTCATATTTTACATGTTCTTTTGGATTCTGCTACTAAACTGCCTCTTCCTTGCATTCCAAGGACCGTGTTGTAGAACTCATAAGACCATTCCAGAATGTGGCTTTATGGCAAATTCGAATAGAAGCAAGCAGAGCGCTCCTTGATCTAGAGTTTCATGGAAAAGGCCTCGATGATGCCTTGATTTTGTTTATGCAATTCATAGACAAAGAGCCATCTCTGAGAGGTAATGGACCCCTTGTTTATGCTTAGCTGTCCCCAACCCCATTATCCAAGGTTAACTTGTTTTGCACTGCAGGGCAAGTTAAGCTAGCAAGGCATGTCCTGCGTATGTGTCAGTCGATTTGTGCATTTGGATCCTGTGATACCGTAAAGAGCACTACTCTTATTGGACTATTGCGTCATCTTGGGTGTTTAAAGGCTTTCAATAATGTCTTCCTTCGCCATCAGTTATTCTGCATATTGCACACACTTGCAGGAAGGTAAGCATGAAATATACTGTAATGAGACTGTTATGTCATAGGAAGAATTGTATATGCAATATATTGAAGCTAACTCGTTTTTATTACTAGGAGAGCATAAGCTATTTTTGAATGGAAAGTCCTGCAATATTTTCAAAATATTGCCAAACAGTATTTCTCGCATCTTTGTATACTTCTTTAGCTTATGTTTCATTAATATAGAATTATTAATTTAATTGTTTTCGATTTTTTTATTATATATTCAAAATTTTCCTAGAAAAAGAATTTTATGGAAAAATGCCCAAGAGCAAGCTTGCCCATAAGGACCTGTGAACTATTTTTATGGGTAAGTCACTGTCACGTGAATCATGGGTTTTCAAAGATTTTGGAACGACACTTAAATGAGATGAGGGCTTTTTCAATCTCTGTTTGAAGTGTTTGTAACTGCGAGTCCCTGTTGATTCTGCGTTTGGTTTCTTTTTTCAGGCCTCCCACACTTTATGGTGTTCCCAGGGTTGCTGTGCACCCTATGCCGGATCCAGAAAGCTGTAGCGAACCACAGATTAGACCATCGATGCTAAAATTAAAAATTTCAAAGCCACAAGATCCGCCACCCCCTGAATTGACTGTAATCTCATTGGAGGCATGCCATTCTGCTGAAACAAACAAGGAAGCAGAAGCAGTATCTAATGGAACTGAGCGCAGGTTGCCTGTGGTAAAAATTCGAGTTAAACAGAACTCTATAATTCCTAGAGTTGACACGGAGCATCTGATGGAAAACTCTCAAGGAAGGCCAATTGAAGTGGATTTGGCAGGTAGCAGCTCGGCATCGGTAGATGCCCCTGTGAGAATCATGAGCGAGCCTGTCAGCATAAGCAATCATAATGTTGAAGAGGTAAACTCTTCACATGACCATGGATCCCGGATGACTGCTAGTGTTGGGAGTGCAAAGTTTGTCAAAGAGGAAGACATCGGAAAGGAGTTGCAATGCACTGCCGATTCGAAGGGAGTGGTGTTGGTGGACTCGAAGAGGGTCGCATTGGAGGACCGGTCGTCACCTAGCACCAAGAATGATGATGTCGAAAGAGAAGCGGAGGGGTATGCTGCTATGCATGCAGACACTGTTCAGGTCAACAATCCCAGTAGAAGTTCAGACATGCACGGTAGCATGGAGATAAATTGTTTACAGCAGAAATCAGACTTGAAGGTGAAGGTGAAGAAGAAAGAGAAGGAGGGGAAGCGGAAGCGTGATGACGCTGAGTATTTGGAGAGGAAACGTCTGAAAAAAGAGAAAAGACGAAGTGAGAAAGAGAAGGCAAAGTTGGGGAACAAAGAAGCAAACAGAGGGGAAAATGTTTCAGCTGCTGTGGCAAGTGTTCAATATGCCAAATTGCAGACGACGAATCCTGCTGCGGTTGAACATAGACCAACAAACGTTGCGGAAACTAAAGTGGAGGCTTCTGAAGTTGGTAGCTCATTGCCTAAAATCCGACTCAAATTCAAGGGTCGAAATATAATTAGTCAGTCACAGCGAGATCTATAGGGCTGGATGGGTCGGGTTTAGCGCCAGTTTTGCTAGTCAACTTATTTCTTGCTTGTTTTTTCATTTGTCAAGCAAACCGATCGCATCTTTGATCCTCGAGGTTGCTGGCAGAGCCTGTGTATCAATTCCATTGTAGTGTATCCACGAACCAAAGGGAAAAGAAAAGGCAGATGTTTTTCCCCAAAATGGTGTAGTTGAACATTTATCTCAGATTCTCTTGTAACTCAGGCGGTTACCAAATTGATGTAAAGCATTGTAATTCCTTGTAAATTTTTATTTCTTTTAAGAATGTCTATACCAGCTTGCCTTTTTTGGACGGTTTGTAATATCAATTGTCGGCAAATGGGTGAGAACATGATAGATAGGCACACGGCAGATCTATACGTTTCAACTGACTAGTTCGCATGTTCTTGGTCAAACTGTTGTAAACATTGGATCCGCTTTTCTTTTTGATGCGAACGAAAAACGATGCCGATGCGAACAACGATACTGATGCAAACGCTGAGGCCAACGGGAAGGAGTGAGGGCTTTCGCCTGAACTGTGAGATTAATCTTTTCACTGAAAAATTGTCGTTAGGAAAGAGACAAAAGTTGGCTCAAAATTTTATTTTGGCGGCTGCTTGGGAGGGGCGTTAGATAAATGGTTAGCAGATGTACCTGTCGAATACTCGCGTGAAGATGGTCAGATCGCCAACGTCTTCCTTCATGTATTTGCACTACAATGGATCTCATGAATAAACCTAACTCAATCCAGTTTCCTTTTTCTTTTTTTTTGCGTGTATTTTATTTTCTTTTTTATGCTCTTGTGCTCTGATGACAGCTTTTAACCTTTTTTTATTGGATTCTTCTGGACATGCATCTCCGAAATGTCGGTATTATGGTGAGTCTGGCGCTATTTTATAGGGAGATGACAATTTTGCTGCTAATACATAAACAAGTCTGTAGAACTTGAACCCAAAACTTAAACATCGCACATGTATACCATGTATGTTTCCAAAGAAACTATGGATGCGAACACATTTACTGACATAGCAAAACCAAGATAGTAAGATGCACTCCACATGTCCCGCCACCAACAGTTCTCCTCCTCTGTGGGAGCAGCAGTGCGGTCCACTACGGATGATAGTGCATCCTTCGCCTCCCGGAGCAATTGAATGCTGCATTTAATGAGTTCTCATGTTCACAATCGCCGGCGATCCTTCGAGCATCCTCTCGATGCCTCCCAAGTGAGGCCCAACCAAGTCCTCGATGATGTCGAGAGGATGCTGGAAGGATCGCCGGCTCCTTGTGAACAAGAGAACCCAGCTTAACCGCAGCATTCAATTGCTCCAAGAGGCCAACGATGCATTAGCCTCGCCTGCAAAATCTCTTTGTCAAAAGGGGATGTTATTTACTCTATCACTGCCTCTCAAAACAGCCTATGTTCGGGTCCCATCTACTACAAAGGTAGGCCTGGGCATCGGGCCAGGTACCGGGCCTGACCACCAAAAGTCAGGCCCGGCCCGCCGCGAAGAGGGAGAGGAGGAGGGAGAGCGGAGAAGGGGAGGGGAGCGAGCGGGGGACGGAGGCGGAGAGGGAGAGGGAAAAGGGAGAGGGAGCAGAGAGGGAGAGGGAGAGGAAAAGGGAGGAGAGGGAGGGAGACGGGAAGGGACAGAGAGGGAGAGGGGAGAGGGTGCAGAGAGGGAGAGGGGAGAGGGAAAGTGCAGAGAGGGAGAGGGAAAAGGGAGGAGCGGGAGGGAGACGGGAAGGGACAGAGAGAGAGAGGGGAGCGAGCGCAGGAAGGGAGAGGGAGCAGAGAGGGAGAGGGAGGGAGAGGGAGACGGGAAGGGACAGAGAGGAAGGGAGAGGGAGAGAGGCCAGAGAGGGAGAGGGGAGCGAGCGGAGAAAGGGAGAGGGAGCAGAGGCAGAGGGGAGGGAGCGCAGGAGCCAGGAGGCCGCCCGACCGCACGAGGGCCGTAGTCAAAGTCGTTCGGGGTAGGTGACGCTGCCAGGCGCCGGTCTAGCACGCGAGCTGCGAGCGACTGGCAGTCACGTCCCAGCGATTCTCTTGCCCCTTCGGGTCGAATCGGTTGAGATTGGAACCGGGCCTGCAGTATCCAGCTGTCCCAGCCAGGGTACGGCCTCTGAGCGGATCTGCCGACTCAGACCCGATGTGATGGGCGACCCAGTGACCCCCCTAGGCCTGTTCCACAGCCCGACTAGACTAAGACTGGGCTCGGGGCGTGTCCGGGCTCCGGACTCGGCTGGGATCGATCAGCGCCTTGGCCAAGCCCAGCTTATTTGTAACGATCCGACTCAATATTTTAGTTTGGGTTTTGGTTCGACATGTCTCGGTTCGCCCCTTTACATTTTAGTTACAGTTTGAACAATCGTAGGGAATATGGAAAACCAACCATTCTAACAAATTTTTTTATGTTTTTAAGATTCCTCACAAAAAAAAAAAATTAAACTTTTAGATGTTACACTATTGTAATATCATTATAATGACCTAACCCACTCCTGCGCTTGGGTTCTTGTCCCGTTGATCATAAATTCATCCCATAACAATTTTGTTTCAACTTAAAAAAAATAAAAAACCAGCACAACCAACCACTTTAGCTACTTTTTTTCTCACAAATTTAAACAAGAGACGGGAACTTTTGAAGTATTACGTTGTTGACTCGACCACTTGTCACCTACATCAGCTTCGTGTCACTCCTCGACTTGGGATATGACATCCAAATATGAATCATGTGATTTGATCCATTCAAGACTGATCCAGATCACCGTGTCGATATAGCTGTTTGAATTTGTTTAACTTCAAATTGGGAGCTTGGGTAGTAAAATTTTGGGACGTTGACAAGCTTAATTGTAGTCAATTGCGTCTAAATTTGACATGAATGTGAAGAATGGAATTGTCTTGAAATTGAAGTGATTTGTGGGCGAGTCATAAGCCAAATCCTCCATTGACTCTAAGAAGTGTAGAAAAGTGACATTGTAAATGAATTTCCCATAGGTTGAGAAGCATTGTAGGACCAATAAAAGAAAGGCTTTTAATAAGAGAGAAGCATAGGTTTAATAGCCTCTTCAAGATGCAGATCGCCTGGTCAGTGTATGTCTCTCAGCCAAGATTAAATGCTGTTGAATGCCATTGGTGTGATCAGCCAGGGGCGATGGGAATCATTCAGACCTCCATTGGCTCTGTTACCATGAACATATATATAGAAATTCAATTGTTTCATGTTAACAAATTACATTATACATACAAGAGTGGGCATATCGTTCATGTGTTATATCTTATCCTAAAATATAGGAAACAAAAGAGGGATTTTACAACTGTGTGATTTTAGATAGATACAACTTGTCCATATAGACTGGATTTCCCATAACTTCTAACAAAATGGACGAGAGAGCAGAAGCAGTTGTCTCTCTCTCTCACTTTTCGATTGATTGTTAAGAGAAACTCGATTCCGAATTGGGTGAATCGGGTTCCTGGTCCCCATCTCTGTCCTTGAGATTCCTGTGCAAATTTTAGTATGAATCGGGTGGTATATGCTTCACCGGTCCGAGTTTGGCTTAAGTTATTGAAGAGTGTTGATCTAGGGTTAAGAGGAACCGCTATCGAGACCAAGTGAACCGGATCTCGTCTCCCTTCTCTCTCTCTCTCTCTCTCTCTCTAGATATATATATATATATATATATATATATATATATATATATATTGGACTGTGAAGAGAAGAGGGTGAGGAGCTCATGACAGAGGTCCCCAGGAGCAGTGCTTGTATAGTAAATTTCGGATGCCTTCTTGTTCTAAACCGCAAAAGCCAAGGACGTCGAGTCCATGCAAATTTATTACTTCTGTTCTTTCCCTGAGCAAACAACAGTGAGCGTACAATAGTGAGCCCAACTAATACTTGCATCGCTCGAGTATCGGTTTGATCACCGATGCAGCTACCGTATTGGCCGATACATTTAATTTTGAAAATTTTTAAAAATGATGTAAATAGTTTATTAAAAATAGAAAAAAAAATCCCATACGATCAGACTTGGATTGTATCCAAAAGAAGACGAGGCAACATATATTGTGCGGCATAATAATCTATAAATTAACTGATCAAGGGCAGAATTTAAGTTCATTCCTTTAAGCAGAGACTGGGTACACCTCCAATCCTTCAAGGATGTTTGATATCTTCAAATTTGAGATCTTCAGAATTTTAAAACCGTGAACTTATAATTCGACCTTCCTCTTTTCAATCTTAAATCTGACATCTTCTCAATGCAAAGAAGTAAAATAAGATCTCAAACTAGGAAACCAAGTTTTTACTAAACATCTCAAATTCGACCGATGCACCAACCCCATTGGGGATCCCAAACAAAGACTTTGCATTTAAGAAAATAAATGGAAAAAAACCTGGTTTCCTAGTTCCGTAGGACTTCAACTTGTCCCTCCAAAAAAAAAAAAAGAAAAAAAAAGAAAAAGAAAAAAGAAACTTGGCTTTCCTAAATCACTACATTAGCCAAGGATACAGGTGGATTAGGCATGTCCCATTGCCAATCCGATTCTGAGTACTTTTCCGGTTTGAATTCAGATAGAATTCAGAGAAAATTTAGACCGTGCAGTTCCATTCTAAGATCCAAGTCGAGTCTGGGTCCGATGCTAAATCACATTCCAGAGCCATAAAGGCTGAGCGGGCCAGAATCTCTACTGTATTCCGGAGGGGGTTAGTGAAACTGACAAAGTGGAGTTTAGTAGACAGTTAGTTTTTCATTTTTTAGAACATCAACTCTTATTCTGCAAAAAAAAAAAAAAAAAACACCAAAGTTGAAGCATAAAAAAACATAGGCTTACATCTTCAAAAAATTTGTAGACAATCTGAAGAGCAGAGCTGAAACGTCAGTGTAGCGAAGGCGAACATAAGAGTGGGTGCACATAAATAGTAATAAAAACTGATAATAAAGTCTGTAGAAATTGAACCCAAAACTTAAACATGGTATACCAAGATACACTCCAAATGTCCCGCCACCATCAGTCCTCCTCCTGTGTGGGAGCAGCAATGCGGTCCTCTATGGATGATAGTGTATCCTTGGCCTCCCGGAGCAATTCAATGCTGCGGTTAAGCTGAATTCTCTTGTTCACAATCGCCGGCGATTCTTCGAGCATCCTCTCGATGCTTCCAAAGTGAGGCCCAACCAAGTCGTCGATGATGCCAGCGTCTAGCTCCTCAGTCACCAGCTTTTGCAAGGCAAAGAGGAGATGCAGTGCCACATTATCAACCAACCTCATCACTACAATCTTCCAATAGGCCACCACCCTCATCTTCATATCGAAGGCCTGTTCCACTAGCAGAGCATTTTTCTCCCTCAGGTGAGTCATGTCAACTCCATGCCCTTGGAATTGAAAAGTGTTCCCCCTGTCCCTAAACTTCACCAGTCCCATGAATTCATTCTGTTTACTTATAAGGCTCGACCATGTGCTCGCGTATTCAGGATTGCAGGTGTAGTCAGCGATCTTTTCTGTCTCCACCATCTCTCTTACGCGCTCCACAGAAAAAGTCCTCATCTTATTCATGACACTTTGAGCTGCTCTTTTGACTGAGATCTGCAGCTGAGGGTAGGACTCGGAATGCATCATGAACACGCGAAAAACCACCGTTTCTAGATAGCTCCACACCTTATTGATGAATTGGGTCGGCAAATTGGAGACAAGCCGAACTTTCTCGCGCAGCAAGGCGAGGAAAGCCGCATGAGGGAGGAAGTTGGGGAGACGCAGTCCTTGCGACTTCACCAACACACGCATCTCCTCCACCAGAAAATTAGATTGCAGCAGCCCTGCATCAGGATACTTGGTGCGCAGATCGTTTTCATATTCCTCCAACATCTTGGCCAGCCACCCCGCACAGTGCATGTCCACATCATCAGGAAACTCCTCATATTCCCCTGTTGCACAGAACAACGACGACAAAACAGAGAACATGCAAGGACGATATAAAGAGATCTACTGAAAGAAACCAAAGAATACAAATCTCATAAACAAGCACCACATTACGATGGTCTCAGAAGTGAGATTTCTTGTTTCTTTTTAGGCCTCGTGGTGATAGTGGTTGGGAAAATTAAAGTCACAGGCAACATTACATCTTAAAATTATCTTCCGAAGCGACTCCTTCGACGTACAAACTATATTCACGAACGCCGCCATTGCATCGTAGACGGTACTTATGCATTTGGGGAGATCGTTCAGCTCCGTCATGTTCTGGTTAAGCTTGTTGTTCACCTTGGTCATGATGTCCGGCAAGCACTTCGCTAGTATAGAAGCTTGAATCTGCGTCAGCCTTCGTGCCAACACAGGAACGCCGACTTATCGATCTTCGACAAAAGAGGATGGCTTCTGAAAACCTCTGCCTCTGTCCTCCTCGCATCTGCATATGATTCCCCGTCCCCGACTCTATTTCTAACGCAAACGTAACCGAGTCCAATATTCACGTCATCGGAAGTGACTTTCTCTAGCAGGCCTTCCGGCGACTTGTCCACTTTGGTGACAACAGCCAGAGTCCGCTCGCCGGTTTTGTCGACACGCTGCGACATGCGGATGGACTCACAGGTTGGAAAGTCGACAGTGGCGGAAAGCACGTTGAGAATGATGCTGTCCTTAGGGCTGATATACTCCATGATCAACCCGGCTATCTGTTCATAGATGTCCTCAGGCTGGCCGTGAACCGGCACTCTGGTTATGCCAGGGAGGTCAATCATGGTGAGGTCCGGCATGCCTCTCTTCCTCACCACCAAGGTCAGGGGGGTGTTGGATATGCTCTTCCCATCGCCTGCAACCTCTTTGGTGGCCACAACGATGTCAGCTGCTATGTCCTCTTCGGAGGAACGGACGGACTTGCCTTGATATTCAAGGGTTAGCTCAGGATCCTCTTGCTGGTGGTTCTGCAGCCTCATGATGAGGGGCACCCTGGTGCAGATGCCTTGTCCTCTGGGGAGGCTTATCCCTGCAAGCGACTCTAGCACGCTCGACTTGCCGCTGGACTGATCACCCACAACAACAATGGTAGGCAGCTGGATGCCTTCCTTCATCACGTTCAATCGGCGGAGCCGGTCGACGGCATCCAAAAGCGGGCGGATCCGCTTCTCGTAGGATGAAGCGAGGTGTACCATAGATTCGAGTTTGGACTCCCCCTGGCAAGAAGCGTAGAACTTGGCCATCGGCGACTAGTTGTAAAAACTCCGGCCACCAATTCAGTGCAGGACTATAGACGAGAGAGAGGGAGAGTAGAAGATGAGAGAGAGCACCAGAAGCAAGTAGGATCTTTATGCTTTCTTCCAAAATGGGCACAGCGTTGAATAAGGTTTAGGGTTTATGTGATCAACTGAAGAGGAGCTCGAGTCCATTAATTGGAGTCGACTACCAAGAATAAGGAAGAAATGTTACCTTATTAACGACGGAGGCGGAACAGACGGGCGAAGATCTCTTGGTAAATCTATTAGATAGGCAACAAATCTGAATATCGAGATTAAAGGGATAGCGATTAGGATTAGCTACTATCCCCAGTTTCTCTTGGTGGCTAAGGACTTGCTATCCTTATCTTATGTCTGTCTCCTTCCTATATAAAGAAGAGCTTGTAAGGAAACATCAATGCAACGCAGATCAAAGGGTTTATTTATTGAAGTTCTTTTCCTTTTCATGGTTGACATAAAAAGATCTGAAATGTACAAACTACAGACCTTGCTTTTCCCAAAATTTGGCGCGTGACAAAATTTTCCAAAAGTGATAAAAAGTCCAAGGACTTGCAGAAACTACGCGCTCATGCAGGCGCCTTTACTAAAATTACACCCTTCACTGTTCTGGTCACTTCTCTTCCTCCAATATGAGGTTCATTTCAATACTAATGAATCAATGCCAGCTTTTTTTTACCGTTTTATTATGAAGGAGAGCAGTATTTCATTTACTCCAGCCCTGCAGTTAACATGATTTCAATTATTTGAGTTGAAGTTAACTCCTTTAAGTTCACTTGATTGATACATATATTTTTTTAAATAAAAATGAAGACTACAAGAAGGGTATAAAATTGATAAAAAAAATTGTTGTTATACTCTTAAAGAATACCAAACAGGAAAAACACGACGAGCCCCGTTGAGTTTAAACGAGTCAAGCTCTTATAAAACTCAAACTCGACTCATTTATAACTTGAATTTTATTAACCCAAGAGGAGCTCAAACTCAACCCCACTTTATTAATTGGAGTCGACCCCAGTGACCTGCTGGGCCGGCTCCACAGCCTGACTCCACTAAGACTGGGCTCGGGGCGCGTCCGGGCTTCGGACTTGGCTGGGATCAGTCACCGCCTTGGCCAAGCCCAGCTTATCTGTAACGACCCGACTCAATTTTTTAGTTTGGGTTTTGGTTCGGCATGTTTCAATTCTCCCCATTTTACCGTTTTAGTTACAGTTTGAAAAGTCGTAGGAAATACGAAAACAACCATTTTAACAATTTTTTTTATAAGTTTTTAAGATTAATAGTGAAAAAAAAAACTAAACTTTTGGATGTTACAATTCATTCATTTTAAGACACACATGTAGTTTTACGTGTGAAAGCTTAGGTCTTAATGCTGAATCATGTTGTAATACCATTATAATGAACAAACCAACTCTTATGCTTCGGTTCTTGGTTTGATCTTCGTCCCTTAACAATTTTGTTTTCAACTTGAAAAAAAAAATAAAAACCAACACAATCAACCACTTTTTTCTCACAATTTTAACAATTTTGTTTTCAACTTGAAAAAAAATTAAAAAACAACACTCACAATGTTAAACAAGAGACGGATCTTTTGAAGTACTGCATTGTTGACTCGATCACTTGCAACCTGTATCACTCCTCGACTTGGGATACGACATCCAAACATGAATCATGTGATTTGATCCATTCAAGACTGATCCAGATCACCGTGCTTAGATTTTGGGACGTTGCCAAGCTTAATTGTAGTCAATTGCGTCTAAATTTGACATGAATGTAAAGAATGGAATTGTGTTCAAATTGAAGTGACTTGTGGGTGAGTCGTAAGCCGAATCCTCCATGGTCCCATCGCCTGGTCAGTGTATGTGTCTCAGCCAAGATTAAATGCTGTTGAATGCCATTGGCGTGAGATGAAATACCCATTCTCTTCACCCACAAATGTCTTGGAATTAGTTGACCATATCATCGTTCCCATAAAAAAAAGAAAAAAAAAATAGGGCACCACTTTTAAATCTGAGAGAGAAAAGATCTTTAAGGGCCAATCTTCTCTTCTATTTTTAATGAGAAAACACATTATGGGCATTCACTTAGTTGCATTTACAGTGGACAAAAACTTCTTAGTTAATTAGTATTATATTTCCTTGGAGTCACGTTGATGTAAGCTTGGTTAAGAGGAGAGGCTATCGACACCAAGTGAACCGGTTCTCGTCTCCCTTTTCTTTCTCTCTCTATCTCTCTCTCTCTCTCTCTCTCTCTCTCTCTCTCTCTATATATATATATATATATATATATATATATATATATATATATATATATATATATATATATATATATATATATATATATTGGACTGTGAAGAGAAGAGGGTGAGGAGCTGATTACAGAGGTCCCCCAGGAGCAGTGCTCTGCAGTCGGGGTAGATATGATGTGGATCTGAGGTAGCATGTTTGCCTATAAAGCAAATGATCTGCGATAAAATTCATGGTTCATCAATCTAAGGATCTTAAGTTAGACCTAAAATCCACACATAAAATCCTTATTTACTTCTTTTCATTGAGAAAATAGATTTAAGATTTTGAAGAGAAAGGTTGAATTTCAAATTCACTGTTTTTAGATTCTAAATATATCAAAATTGAAGATACCAAACATTCTTTAAGAGAAAAGTTTCGTTTGAAGATTTTTCTAACAACCACATGGGCTGTCTAGTAGTTTTATTATTTTTAATTGTAAAAAATATGACTGAATAGATGGCTGCAATTTCCAAATGCAGAAGACTTTATCCCCAAAATGGCTGGATATATGCGCAGATCTGGATGATAGATATAATGGGTCGGGAAGTCCACACTTAGAATTAAACGATATTTTTGGACAACGTACTACAATAGCATTTTTCCAGTTCCGATTCAACTGTACCTTCCAGGATTTTGTGGGGAACCCGATCCAAAATAGATCTGCATAGAAGCCTGTGAGAGGCAGTAATGGAGTAAAAAACATCTCTCTCCCTCTTCCTGCTTCTTCCGGACATGCTTCTGCGAAACGTCGGTATTGTGGTGAGTATGGCGCTATTTTATAGGGAGAAGACAACTTTGCTAGTATAAAAACTCACAAGTCTGTAGAAATTGAACCCTAAACTAAAACATGGCACATGTATACCATTTTTTTGGAAGAAACTAACCATAAGCAGACAAAGCAGAGACTGACAAGGGGACGCGGACACATTTACTGACGAAACCAAGATACACTGCAAATGACACACCAAAATGACACGCCAAAATCAGTCCTCCTCCTTCGTGGGAGCAGCAATGCGGCCCCCTATGAATGATAGTGCATCCTTCGCCTCCCGGAGCAATTCAATGCTGCGGCTAAGCTGAGTTCGCTTGTTCACAATCACCGGCGATTCTTCTAGCATTCTCTCGATGCCTCCCAAGTGAGGCCCAACCAAGTCGTCGATGATGCCGGCGTCTAGCTCCTCAGCCACCAGCTTTTGCAACGCAAAGAGGAGATGCAGAGCCACATTGTCCACCAACCTCATCAAGACAATCTTCCAGTACGCAGCCACCCTCATCTTCATATCGAAGGCCTGTTCCACTAGCAGAGAGTTTTTCTCCCTCAGGTGCTCGGTGTCAACTCCATGCCCTTCGAATTGAAAAGTGTTCGAACCTAGACAACACCGCACCTGTTCCATGAATTTATTTTGGGTACCTATAAAGGTCGACCATGAGCTCCTGTATTCAGGGTTGCAGGTGTAGTCCGCGATCTTTTCGGTCTCCACCATCTTTCTTACGCGCTCCACGGAGAAAATCCTCCTCTTATTCATGACAGTTTGAACTGCTCTTTTCACTGAAATCTGCAGCTGAGGGTATGACTCGGAATGCATCATAAACACGCGAAGAACCACAGTTTCCAGATAGCTCCACACCTTGTTGATGAATTGGGTCGGCGAATTGGAGACACGCCTAACTTTCTCGTGCAGCAAGGCGAGGAAGGCCACTCGAGGGAGGAAGTTGGGGAGACAAATTCCTTGCGACTCCACCAGCACACGCATCTCCTCCACCAGAAAATTAGATTGCAGCAGCCCTTCATCAGGATACTTGGTGCGCAGATCATTTGCATATTCATCCAACATTTTTGCGAGCCGCCCGGTACAGTGCATGTCCTCCTCATCAGGAACTCCTCATACTCCCCTGTTGCAATATGCGCTGATAGCTTAGAATAGCTTAGAATCACATGAGGAAAAGAAGGAGAGAGGAAAGTTTTTCTCGGAGTCCCCTCAAAACACTTCTTCAGTTTCTTTTATTTACATTCGGAGGCGGAGATCTTCGGCTGATATTCCACTCGCTCAGATCTTGATGTGCGGTGGAGAGTATTGGATTCGATTCCTGCCTGCTTTATTCGTTCTTTCGCTTTAGCTCCTTTTTCTTTGTCCTTTTCTGTCATTATTTGTGATCCTTTATTCGTTCGGTCTTCCATGTGCTCCTTTTTCTTTGTCCTTTTCTGTC